>APFE030907391.1:39538-61889 GCA_000404065.3 Pinus taeda | reverse complement strand
CCTGTCATAAAATAAGATGCAAATCTTGGTTCAAAATTTGATGCAAAAAATGATGCATAGTTTGGTGCAAAAAATGATGCAAAATCTAGAGTGAAAAATGATGCAAAATCAGACGCAAAAAAGGACGCTTTAAAAATTGTACAATAGAGCCAGATTTAGCGCCAGGTTGCTCATCACAATTACAAAAAAATTGCACTAAAATCTGGCGCTAAATCTGGCGCAAATCGCTGGTTTTGTTGTAGTGCCTTGAGTCAAGTCACCAAAGGAGGAGCCAAAGAAAATTTCTTTTGCCCTGAATCTCAGCAAAAGGAATTCATAGAGTTGAAACATTGCCTCTACTCTGCACCAGTGCTCACATTACTAGACTTGCAGCAACCACTTGAGATTGAGACAGATGCCTCTGACTATGCTATTGGGGCAGTCCTTACTCAACAGGGGCATCCAGTGGCATATCACTGTGAGACACTTTTAGACATAGTCCGGAAGTATCCCACTTATGATAAAGAGAGGTATTCCATTATGGAGGCCTATCGAAAATGGAAGCATTACATTTTGGGGAAGGAAACAATCATCCACATAGACCAACAATCCCTGCAATTCATACAGAGGCAAGGGAATTTGGAGAATTAGTGCCATCAGAAGTGGTTGACATACCTGCAACAGTTCCATTTGAATATCAAGTAGAAGAAGGGCAGCACAAGTAATGTTGTAGACTACTGCAGCTTACCACCAATCATGGTGTTAACTACCATGCTCAACTCTTATGGGCACCCAACTTTTGATTGGCCACTTCTCTACAAAAGCAACACAGAATTTGGTCACACATACCATATGCTCTTGGGGGGTCAGCAAGTTCTAGTTTTTCACCTCCAGGATGCTCTGTTATGGCATATGAGACACCTTTGTGTTCCTTCAAGAGAGCGTTCGGAGCTGATTTAGGAAGCGCACTATAGTTAGGCTATTGGGAATTTTGTGGTTGAGAAAATAGTAGCAGTACTGGAGAAGTGTTTCTATTGGCCAAATCTTCAACATGATTTCAGGTAGTACATCAGATCCTACACTGCCTACACCATCGCCAAAGTGACCATCAAGAAGCAATGTCTCTATACTCGACTACCTACCCCTAGTCAACCTTGGGAATAAATCTCCATGGATAACATTTCAAGCCTTCCTTCTACTAAGCGTGGAAATGACTATGTTTTTGTGTTTGTTGAGCGATTCTCAAAGATGGCCATTATGATAGCCTACAAGATGAGTATCAAAGTAGAAGCCACTACAAAACTCTTCTTTGAACAAGTGTGGGTACAATTTGGGATCTCAAATTCTATCATCTTAGATCGAGACAACGATTTCCTCAATACATTTTGGTCCAGTCGCTGGTCAATGCTAGACACCAAGCTCACTAAGTCCATAGCTTTCCATCCCCAAACTGATGGACAAATAAAGGTCGTCAATAGGATGATCATACACATTTTGAGAATGTAAAACTCAAAGCATCCACACAAATGGGATGGGAGCCCCCCCATGTCCAGCATAGCTACAACCAGGCTCTTCATATCTTGACTAGCCACAACCCTTTTCAGGTGGGCTTGGGATTCGAGCCACTATGTCGTACTGATGTGGCCATACTAGTTGCAGTGATTAAGCGTGATTCAACTCATGTCTAGTCTAAAGCCAACAAGGTAACTAACTTCATTGAGCATATTCAACACATTCGCCAATAGGTCCATGACATATTGGACAAAACCAATGCCAAGCACAAGTAGTGGCATGATCAGCATCGGGTGCCACACAAGTTCTAGGTGGGCAACAAAGTTTGGCTACATTTGCAGAAGGAGTGCCTCACTAGGCCCCACCACAATTTTTGCCCACTTTGATATGGGTCATACGCCATCACCAAGGTCGTGGAAGATAATTATTTTGATTTCAACATTCTCACATTCCTTGGCCTGCACCTAGTGTTTAATGTGGATCGCCTTCGACCATACTTTCGACCATTACTAGACACTTCCAACATTGCAGAACAACTCACACTAACAGAGCTAAATCCAAATTGCATGGAATACGCTGCAACTGATCCGATCATGGACACACAAATCAAGAACACTCACAAGAAGAAGATCCAACTATATCGAGTTGTCAAAGCAAGCCAACTCTTTCACTGGGGAATGTGGCTCACCAGGGGCCAAGTTTAGCAGAAGTTTCCTCATATCATGGAGGAACTCAATGAAATGGTGAAGATTACTTCCTAAGGGGAGAGGAATGATCCAGGTGGATATTGGTGGCCACCCACCAATTCTACTTGGACCCCCACCATTGTTTCTTTCAATTTTTTAGTTTCCTTAATTGTAGCACAATTTACTATTTTTAGAAGTATTTCAGGTCCTAAACTTCTAGAGCCATTTTGAGGTCCTAAACAAAGTTTTTTGGGAAATCTACTACCAATGACTTTTAATAAGTCATTTTCTTCGTTTTCGTTCTCCGAGAGATATTTCCAATGGGGTATCATGCACGTTAAACAGAGATAATATGACCAAGTCATGACACTAGGAATTTGGCTGCCCAACTAACCCTAATGCGACCCATAAACTCTTGGTGTTACATTTCCTCGAGTTAGGGTTTTGGTTGTTTAGGGTTTGCTCTTATTGTTTAATAATAAAAGGGCCCTTGAGCCTCATTGTAATGTAGTTCTAAGGCATGTAGCCACTACATCTCTTCTTAGAGATAAACTAACATCATTGATCTAGTCTCATTTCCATACTGTTTGTAATCATATTTCATTGTTTGATATTAGTCAAAGGAAGTGTTATTCCTGCTGCATCTCTGTATTTATGGTTATAGGTATAACTGGTTATGTTCCTGTTTAAATTTCGATCAACTAGTCACTTAACCCAAGCTGTTCCAGGGCTTCTGGAGAATTTGTTCCAACCAACGTCCATTGATAACTTGAGCACCAATAATAAAAACAAGTAGAAAAAACCAAAACAACATGGATATCTAGGAAATGGTAAGGCAAGGCTGAAACCATTGTCAATCTAGGAGAATCTCTAAGCCAATGAGAAAAAAATAACTAGAGAATCATAACCATATACCATGCATCCAAGAATGAAAAAGGAAATAATACATGCATCTTATTACCTGTAAAGTAATCCAACTATAGTTGTTGATCCAATTTTTCCCTTGTGCTTCCTTGTTTTTTCCTTCTTTCTCCAATCCAAGTGAATACTAGACTGCTCGAACCATGCTCCAAGATTTCTATATGTGTTCAATAGTATTTGAGAATGAGAGAATGAAATGAGAGAGTGAAAATTGAACTAACAGAAACTATGAAATGATCCTTTAAAGATTTTCTATCATTGAGGCCTCTATTTTCTTCATTTTCCTTCATTTTTCATGTCATTTCTATTGCATGCAAATTTGCATCTCTTAACCTTCCTTTCATCCTATTTTCCTTTATTTCCATAAATAAATTCCCATTATTACCTCTTTTATTTTTTCCAATCCCTTTAACAATTTCCACAACCATTAATTAATCGCAAGTGATTCCCACTATAATTCTTTACTCAACATTTAGCTTGGAATATGTGTCTGATGACGTTGGTGTTATTTTATTTACATATAAAATCAAAGAGGGGTTGTTACATTAATGAAGAGTGGTAAGTACACTATGGGTTATGACCATACTCACATCGCTCAGGACTTCCAAATGTGCTTTCAAAACACTTAAACTATATTTGAATCCATGTTATATCTAAATTTTAGGCACCTAATAGCTTCAAATCTAATCTCTCAAGGCACCCCACAGTGAAAACGATAAATTCTAATATCGGTATGGTGATTTAAAGGATCTATGGTGAATATCATATGAACTACCACTTCTGATTACAACAAATCGTTAGACAAAATATTTGTTAGTTGTCTATTTAACATAGAATGGATTGCAGTAATAGTATATTATACCATTTGTTTCTCCCACACCGCATCTTCACTAAATTTGGTATTAACATCCTTTAGATGTGCACTACATTTTCTTATCTCTCCACCTTGTGATATTTTCTCTTTGGTATGCCTTCTCAGTTGCACATTCACTAAAGATCAAAGTGGAATATCGTCAGTTAAGGATTTGTTGTGATTGTTTCCTTTGTGATGTCTTTTTAATTGTAATAAGCATAACGAAAGAAAAGTGACATACCCCTAGTTGAGGTTATATATTAATATTGTTATGACTATTCTTTGCAAATTTTGTACAATTTTATTTCATGTAGTAGTTTTATGATGGTCAAGATTACTATTCTTTGTAAAATTAGCACAATTTTATCTATTGTAGTATGTTTGTCATGTGAAGGGTAGCTGAATTTATTGATTGCAATTTAAAGAAACCATACTTATAGTTGATACAAATAATTATTTTTATTTTTTTCCAAGGAAAGCTTCATACAACTCCATTGTAGGATGCCCTCTCATCCCAGGAATATCTAGATGGAGGGAAGATCAATCAACAACTACGATAAAGGTTATTTTTCTTACTGTGAGGGACTTGATTGAATTTGAACAACTAAACTATGGTCTTCCCATTAAAAACATGCCTTGTGCAGGTGGTTCAACCATGGAAACATGCCTTGGGATATCCATGCATACATGGGGTATGTGGCTCAACCATGGCAACATGCCTTGAGAAAATGGTTCAACCATTGAAACATGCCTTGGGTAGATGGTTTTTACAATTTGTGCCAACCCTTGGGACACCTTTACTATACGTTGAATACTTGGATTTCATAGGCAAAGGAGCAAAATTTCTGATGAGTAGTAACACTAAGGCATAGTTGCACTATGAGAAGCAAGGCACATTATATGGTCTACGTGGGTTGAGAATGATCCATGGCCTCTTTCCATGTCTATGTAATGTTGTTACACTGTGTCCAACCATTGCATTGACTCGTTATGTTTGTGTAATGCTTTTAGATTGAGTGTAGTCATTCTAGTAACGCTTTGCATGTCTGTGTAATGACGTTACATTGAATATCGATATTGCAATGTCTTTGTGTGTAACAATGTTATATTTAATCTAGATGTTACATCAACAATTTTCAAGTCTATTTAATTGTGCACTAGGTGCAAAGCATATTGATATGAAACCTTGAGCTTCACAACATCGAGGTGCATATAAGACTTGCGCTTATATATGTTTGGCTATGTACATAGTTTTAAAAGGAGTTTTCTTGTGATTAACAAACATAATTTAATAATTACAAAAATATTAATGAAACATATTTAGAGGGTTTGTCAAAGGATATTGACGAAAAATTGGGAAGTCACAAACATGGAAGATTTTAGGACGAAACCTAATGGGCACCGTGATGGTTATGGATTTATTTAGAATTGTCTCACAAATTGACTTCGGTTGGGATTGTGCTTGAACTATTCTTGTGTTCTCCTCCTTCGGGTTTTTTCACATTTTGACTTGTTTTTTTTTATAAAAAATGATAAAATCATATAAAGAGATTTGCAAAAGTTTATAATAATCAATTTCACAAAAATAATTCATGATGTTTATTTTCTCAAACATGGAAAATTAGTATATTATAGTTTAAATTATTATTTTTTTATTATTATATATGATTGCATACATTATGAAGTATTGTCTAAAATTTTACAATTTTTTTTAATTTTCAGAAAGATTTATTTGGACTTTAGATTGTTTTATCATTTAGTGAAAATTTTGTCAAAATTTATAAAGATTTACAATACACTAAAAGATTATGCAAATAAATATATCTACATATTATATTTTTGATAAAATGGCCTAGATTTCCCTATGTACCATGGGGATTTTCCCATTTATTAAACATAAATTTTGGGGGATTTCTGAAAAAAATTTATGCTCTTTATGTATGTAGTAGGTAGTGAAACAAGAAATCTTCAAATTTATTTTCCCTACGAGTGGGCTCACTCAATAAGAAATAAAAGGAAAAAGTTTAAAATAAATTAGTAACAATCATATAAAAAATAAGAGTTAAATATAGTTTGTAGGGTCAAATTTTGTTTCAAGTAGAACATGGTGACTAGTCCAATTCCTTCAATTTATTTTTCCTAGGAGATGAAAATTGATTAACTGTTTTGGCTTTGAACATGAAATGTTGCTTCAACAATGAGTCATCTATGCTTGTCTTTTCGCAGGTCACAAAACATCTTGTACAATGTCTTTTTGTAGAGAAAAGAGGAGATTTTTGTGATTAAATCAAACCTCTTTTAATGTTAAATTAATTTACTACTTGCTGTTAGATGCAGTAAATTATGTTGCAAAGGAAATACTTCCAAACTAGATAACATTTAGATCACATAATATATCACATCTCCTTTCATTTATGCTCTTGTTCCATATGCTACTGCCTTATAGCATTTTATTTGAAGCATCTAGTGCAATTGCTAGTAATATTTTGTCTACACATTAAGATATTTAGCTATACATTAATATATTAATATAAACATTAACTAATGTCAATCTTCTGGATAACCATACTCAACATCCGCACTGACATGAATATAGTCATTACGCTAAATAAATTTAACTTTAATAACTTTAGATAATAAATATAATATAAGTTTATTATTATTTAATATTTTAGTTCTTTCAATATTTAAGTTTTAATATAACTTTAATAAGTTTTCTGGACCATGCAACTATATTCATTATGGTGAAACTAGTTCAACAGTTTCCATCTATGATCAGAATGGTTAGTCAACCTCTATCAATGTGGTCATTATATTCATTTAGAGTTAAACAATGACAATGATGGTCAAGAATATTCACTAAGAGTTTGAGCAACAACATGCGCTTTAATGGAAGTTTGCATTATTTGTAAGCCATTTTTCCTTAGTTCTCTTTTGATGTTTAGTTGAACTTATTTTTGTTGTGTGATTTGTTTCATCTAGTTTTTATTGATTTAAGGGTTTTGGTCAAAGTTAAATACATTTTTTTATTATTAAAGAAGCCCTTTGTGTATCTTTATTTCCTTCTTATTGGACAGAGATATGGCATTACGGTTAATATATGACTTCAGTTATTGTCAGTTCATTCAAATATATGTCTTGAGTTGTTGTCAGGGAATTCGGTGTGTTTGTCTGATGCTAAGGAATTTGAGAAGTATTTAGTTATTATAGGAGTAATATATAAGAAACCAAAAGAATTTGATGTAAATATTCTTGATTTTAGCATAGCTATTCATAGACCTTATTTTCATGTGAAGCCTCTAGAATGTGAATTAGAGAGAATATAACTGAGTTGTTTGAATGTGCCAAAACCTTGTTTGAGCAAAAGAACCTCTGCACTTCAACATTGTACACTTTTGGGAGTAACTCTTCAACTAGTTGCCACTTGCAAGGTAACAAGACTTGTGATAAAAAATGACAAAATCATACAAAGAAATTTGCAAAAGTTTATAATAATAAATTTCACAAAAATATCCCATGATGTTTATTTTCTTAAACATAGAAAATGAATATATTATAGTTTAAATTATTGTTTTTTATTATCATATATAATTGTATACATTATGAAGTATTATCCAAAATTTTACAATCTTTTTTAATTTTCAGAAAGATTTATCAAGACTTTAAATTGTTTTATAATTTAGTGAAAAAATCGTCAAAATTTATAAAGACTTACAGTAAATTAAAATAGCCCATACATTTCCCTATATACCATGGGGATTTGCCCATTTATCACACATAAATTTTGTAGGATTTCTTAAAAAAATCCATGCCCTTTATGCAGTAGTGAAACAAGCAATCTTCAAATCTTCTCCTTATGGGTCAACTCACTCAGTAAGAAATAAAAGAGAAAAAATTGAAATAAAATAGTAACAATCATATAAAAAAATGAGTTAAATGCTAAAATGACTGAACTATAGAAAATCATCCAACAACAAGATTAGAGAAAAATAAAAATATATATCCAAAATTGTAAATAATAGAGTCAAATTTTACTTCTGAGAATATTTAGAGAATATTAAAGAAAACAAAATTAAAGAAGGATAACAATGTGTATCCAAAATTGTAAATGCTCCAATCAAAGTTTACTTTAGAGAATATCAATATAGACAAGGCCATGAAACTTTCTCCTTGAATGGTGGTAATGGTAAATGAAGCAGCATTAAGTGAAATAAATATTGTGGATGCAACAACGATTCTAATTTTCATAAAAATAATATTTCGTAATTATTTAATTTATATTGAAAATTCTTATAATTAAATTATTGAATCATTTTTCATAAAATATTTATAATTTTAAATAGGGAAAATATAAAAATAAATATTATATTTTGAGATCTCTTGAAATTTGAAATTTATAATATAATGCATCCAAATAAACAATTATTATTTTTTGAAAAAAAGTCCTTCCTTTTAAAAAATCAGCACATAATAATACCTTAGGGTTTTGAATAAATATATAATTTGTGTATTTTTAAATAAAATAACAACCGGTCATTCTAGACGACAAACACTTGTAAAAAGTTAATACTTTTCAAATTAAATATTTAAAAATACTTTCATTGAAGGCATCCAAAATGAAACGAGATTTCAGCAATATGACCGTGTTATCTTAAACAAATTATATATATATATAATCAATAAATATTTTAACGCCATTGGAATAGATGAATCCAAAACTAAAATAGCATTCAACCAAAACAACCATGTTATTTCACTTTTCACATTTGACGCCAGCTCAAACCTCAGCCCCTGTCATAAATTTTTAGTGGATGGTGTTCCAGTCCAGCCCTATAAAGCCTTAACCCTACTCGAAAAGTTTATATTAGCAGGTCTAACCACTCACTATTTACACATTTTTAATATAAATTATACTTCTAGATTTTAGATTTTGAGGTTGGTGATAAACATCTCCAAGTTGTTTTACCAACAAGAAAACACCATTCATATTGGCTGAATTGCCAAATATAATTACCTATTTCTCGATAACGATCTACTAAGATTTTTAGAATGGTTATTAGCCTCCATAATCATATTTCGTCTCTAAATTAATACTTCTAATGGTTGAATATCTGTTATGCCTATATACCTGGGCAAGAAAGTAGAGTTATTCATGGCAGATAACCCTCCTTGGAAAGATCCCAGTGGACGTCACAGCAACAGAATTATATAGGTGAGAATTTATCTGCATGAGAAGTCGAACCCTGAGAACTAATTGTAAGCTCCAACCCTACTGGATTACGTGCGGCTTGACGTTGACAAGTTTTGAGGTTACATATATAATGCCAATAGGTCATCCTTGCTTGACCAGCAGCAACGAATTCATCATGTTCCAGCTCTAAGAAAATAGTGGAACATCTCTCCGTGCGTTTGTCATTTTACTGTTTTCTGCAGCGTTCGTTACATCGCCCCGATCATCAGGTATGCTGCTGAACTGAATATGGTTGCTGAGGGGTACACGTTCGCCTTCCCTTCGTTTCTGATTCGCATACGATAGACCCTTCAATGTACTTCTTGCCTTCACTGACCTCCCCAGCTCGCGAAAAGCCGTGGCTTCCGTCGGCATGATACTCTTTTTTTTTTTAACACATGGTGAATCGGTAACTATCAAGCTTGACGGGTGGGGAGTCCGCCCCTCTAGCCGCCACCATAACAGGTCACTGTACTCCGTGAGATTTGAACCGAGGTCTCCTGGGCTTCGCCCAAAGAGACCCACCATTAAACCGCACATCATACCCGTCGGCATGATACTATTACAACCCGAAGACAGGGAACGAAACGGAAAGAACACCGCAGGATGCTGTCCACCCCCACCTGGCACTCTACCCAGTTACCCTATCCTGCTGTCCACCCCAGCCTGGCACTCTACCCAGTTACCCGACCACACAAGGCCTAGTAATCCATATACTGGATTTACCATCCTGCCACATGCTTCGTAGATCAGAGACCTGAATATTGCTGCAGCGCCCACCACAAAAGTTAGGCATATGGAATATTATGTACTCGTTCTCTTCAATATTTTACAACTGAGATAAGGGAACTTTCCGGAACTTTGTCTGAAGCATATAATGTAAAACCTGACTGAAACTAGACGGTGGATTGATAGTTAGATATAAAAAACCAAAGCAGGTTGGTCTGAATTAGGGTTTGGTATGTGCTTATGAAATCCAGAGATGAATATGGCGGAAAGTTGGGTCAGGTATTACATATATGAAAATTTGAAATATGAAATTTACAGCTGTAAAACCAATCGAATTAAGATGGGTTTGTGAATATAGCTTATTTGCAATATGGAGATGCATATGAAAATAATACAATTTTGCCATTTTAAAAGTTTAGAAGTTGAAATTATTTCCATTTAGTTAAATATAGGAGGAGCTTGCCCGAAGGGTTGAAGCTTTGATGGCCCCCAAGCTTTCGGCCTTGATGGCCCATCTTGATGGGAACCCTCTTTGATGGGCCTTTCCTCGAGCCTTGAGCTTTGATGGCCCCACTTTTTAGGTAGGGCATCATCACCAACTTTTTTAGCTTCTTCTCTATTCCCAAAGAGGAATGACATACAGCTGTCGAAAGGATCTTTCTAGAAAACCCGCCTAAAAGGTGGGGCCCATCAAAGCTCGGCAAATCCTATTTCCAACTCTACTGCAATATAAATGCTTCTAACATACAAGGGGAATAGGGGTTGCCTTGCTGCTAACATGCCAAAGTCAACTTTGAGAGAAATATAAATGCAAGACAACCCCTATTCCCCTTGCATGTCAGACTGCATTTATATTGCAGTAGAGTTGGAAATAGGAATCGCCATCAAAGCTCAATGCTCAAGGAAGGGCCCATCAAGGGGGGTCCCATCAAGGTCATTACCCAATCAAAGTCTATCTCCGAAAAACACCTTTGAATCAAGGGGGTTCCCATCAAGGTCTTTACCCAATCAAAGTCTATCTCCGAGGAACACCTTTGATTGATTGATATAATGGGGTGACTAACCAGAATAGTTCTTCTATTTTCTCAAATCTTTCCAGAGCATTTTGTTCATGGAGATAATAAAAAGGTTTCTAGGTTTAACCGTATCCACCAATTTGTAAAAAATGCCGTACCACCTTAGCGCACCCTTCCTATGAAATTTCGAAAAAAAGATACCCAACGAGAATAGGGAGGGATATGGATATAAGGTATCAGAAGAAAGAATACGAGCTAGAGAAGTGGAGTAGCTAGCATTTAGTAAAACACACAAAGGCAGTAACCCAGACCTACCCATTGGTTCCTCCCCACCCACCACCTTTGATCAAATTGTTCAAGTGAATTGGTTTTCCAAGCTTTCATCTTTCATGTTGTTAACCTACTTCCGGTTCCATTGGGTGATTGTAGCAGCTGCCTCTCTCCTGAATAACGAAAGACAAACATTTCTCTCACATTTCTACAAACATTTCTCGGAAGAGAATCATTGAAATCGCTTACCAAAATTTCCTTGCCTAAACACCAGAAGCAGAGAAACAAGCTAATGTGTTATGGTCACACAAACTAAACCTCTGGTCAAATCAGTAGGAAGAACAAACAAGAAAATAATACTCTATATACTGTTAGGAAGATCACGCCCGTCACGGGCGACTATGGTGAGGGAAGCGTAATCAGAGAACAAACCGATTATGAAAATGCCCTACCACCTTCGCGCACACTTAAGATGAAATTTCGAAAAAAAAGATACGCCCCTCCCCCTTGTAGGGAGGGGAGGGATAGTCAAGTGGGCCGAATAGGAATAACAAGGAAGAACAACCCAAAGAACAAAGAGGAGCCAATCTAAGCCGGTATCCCCTATTAGGTTTCCTGTTAGAGTCCTCCGGTAAATCTATGAAGCTCCAAGATGTGTTTTAGCCTGAATCCCGTTCAGGGGTCCAGTTTGACAAAACTCTTTACTTGACGAAACCCTCACCTTTTCCTGAGGTCCCCTCACAGTAGGGTTATTTGGCCGTTGCGTGGGCATTGATCCTAATGACATCAACCCGGATATGAGGTCTTTACCTGGAATGCGTATCTATTTCTCCCAGTTGGATTGAGATCTGTCTGTGGATGCCTTATATGTGTTGCAAGGGTTGGGCGCTCTCTCTTTACCCCATGAGGATTACTTCCAGCTTCACTTACCTTCCTTTTTATCGACCCTACCTTCCTTTTTCCTGAAACGAGCATACATCATGAGTGATGAAGTGTGTACGTTTTAAGATAAATTTTAAGTAATAAACGATTTCTAGTGTGTGGAAGTATGTAGTTGCATGTTATGAAGTATGTGGTTGCATGTTATGATATTTTAAGAGATTTATGAGTTGGAAAATGCTAAATACTTTTCACTAAATTCATTATAAGTATCATGTATTATGAGCTACAACTCCTAGATTTACATGAATTATTGCTTTATCTCTTCGGCCTGTTCAACAAATTGATATCAGAGGCAGAGAAGAACAACTAGAAATTCTGTAACCATAGCTTGCAGAATTCTCAATTAAAAAATCGAAAGTTCCACTACAGCGATTGAGCAATAAGCCGTAGCTTGTCGGCCGTTGAGCAATAAGTCGTAGCTTGTCGATATTTTTTGAATTTTATGTTGATCCGAAGCGCGTAGCGCATATCACACGGTTTGATTTGCCGTATGCCGTGGGTTTGAAGTGATGCAATCACGGCCGAGTTAACCAGGCCATACAGCAAAAGGCCAGAGACAAACGGGTGGGCAAAAGTCAAATGTTTAAATAGTCCAAGATGACACGTTGAGGTCAACAAAGGTGTGGTAGCTACCTTCGTCAGCCACCGCTGGAGTGGCGGTCTACAACTCGATTTGTAGAGCCTCAGAGTGAGTGAGGGTCGAAGCTAAGTGAATAATCCACCAAAGAAGGTTTGAAAATTCGAAGCCTACATAAATTATTAAGTTTCAAAAGTAAAAGCGTTTTTAAAGTGCCTCGACCTAGTGTGTTTAGAAAATAAAAAGACTTGGGAAAAGATTATGAATGGTGCGTGTTTGGAAAATAAAAAGACTTGGGAAAAGATTATGAATGGTGTTTTAAAGGTCGTGGAATTTCAAATATATTTTTGGGATTTTTTTTATCGAGTGGGTTTTTTATTATTACTATTATTATTTTTTTTTATGGGAAGTGTGTTTAGGATTTTGCAAAATTTTGTTCACAAAAATATTTGTTTGTTTTGTTTTGTGTGGAGGCGTATATTGAAAATTATATTTTTTCTGGGGTGATATGGAAGATAACCTCATGTCATTAGCGAAGTAGCTATAAGAAAAATAATGACTATATTTTTTCTGGGTGATATGGAAGACAACCTCATGCCATCAGTGAAGCAACTATAAGAAAAAGAATGACAACGCTCATGGGTAGCAAAGTGCGACTAAAGAAGAATACGAAAATGAATCAAAAAGAAGAGGCAAAGATCATTTCCATGGTTAGAAAAAAACACTGAATTTGGACAATCTTTTGAGGACAATTGTTTTACTTTTGAGTCATCAAGCCTTCTGGTCTATAACAGAAATAGGAGCTCATTTTGGGAGGGAGTTGGTATGGGCGAGGAATGTATTGAGAGTTAAGAAGTTTGTAATACATTGTATGTTTGGTAATACAGAATGGTATCAGAGCCAAGTTGCATTCTGTTTGAGCATATCTCTTCGAGTTCATTGATATCCTGAACAGGTCTGTAGTCTATTATGCCACATGGATGGCGCTTGAAGACGTTGAAAGATTTGGATGTAGAACTTGAACTTTTGTTCTAAGAGGAAGCCACAAAACCAACTCTATTTGTGATCATATTTCCAGCGATAATCGGTATTTACTTTCGAGATTCACAGTACTCTGTTTCACGTAAGTTATTTTTAATCCGCTACATATATCTATCACTCTGTATAAGTTTTATATTAGGGATTCTCGTCCTTCTACTAGTTCTCGTCATGAATTCGGTGATAAATCATTTGAAGGAATTTTAAAGGAACACGAAGATGAAGATATTGAAAGACAAAATTCTGTTACACATGCATTTGTTATACAAGAAAAGTCTGTTAATTTCTTTTCTAAACCTGTTCCTTTTGGATTTTGGTCTCTTCCAAACATAGGTCCGAAAAATGTTTATAAGAATTTAGGGTTACTGGACACTATCCAGTTTTGGAGATACAAGGTGAAAGAGGAAGTCCTGCAAACTACCTCTAACAATAATATCCTTCATTCTTTAAACATTATCAACCAAGCTGAATTTGACGTTGCCAGGAAAGCAGGATATAATTTCGCCCACTTTGGACATGTCCAAGTGGGAATTCAACCTCTACACAGGGAAGGACAAGATGTGGCCTTCTTTTCCTATATATTTGATCGACGATGGAGAGCTTTTCCAAAAGCTCTCATTGGTGGATGCCAAGGTACTCTTGCCTATGACCCTATGTCATGGTCATGTGTCCCTGACTTTTCCATTTCCCTGTTAGATCCCAATGCAATCAATTCTCTTATGCTCGGATTGTAGACACATGGATATGATGACTTTGATGATGATAGCAACAATATTACCATCTAGTGGTGCTCTGTGGTAAAATTTTACATAAAAACTACTCCTTCAGTAGTTAAATTTGTCTCCTTACAGTCAGAATTCATGAAATTAATCACTCATGATTATGGAATGAATCTCATAGCACTATAGATGATTCCCAGAGCCACCTTAAAACCCCCTGCAGAATGGGTTACAAAATGGGAATCTATTAGAAAACCTACCAGACCATCACTTGTAAATTCCTCCGCAATTTTTACTTCTAAAGATGGAAATGTTCATACCATCTTCCCAGAGTCACGAGCTAAGCGTGGTAGACCATCTATATCCATTTCCAACTCTGTACATACTCCACCTCCCATTTGCTTAGTAGACCCGCATTTTTAGAATCAATCAAAATTGTGGTTATGAATCATGTTGCCTCATCTAGCAACCCTTTAACTGTTGTTTGTGTCCTTTCTCACTGTTCCAAAACATACTGTTAGCTTTCTTCACAGCGATCTACCCCGCATGGAGATAATCAACAAGACAAAAATAGGATAAACATGATTACTTTTATACAAGATAAAAGTAAATTTGAAAAGGAAAATACCAAAACTCGTCTCTTCAATATTCATGAAGAGATAATCATACAGTCACTACAAGAGAATACTCATAAATGCCTAGGATTTAATGATGGATCTGAAATCCCATCATACAGGAAAAATCCTATGAATAAAAATCCAAACAGTGTGGAAATTCCTTCTAATGATGAGATCATTGCATTCTTGAATATATTTAAAGGAATTAGTCCGTACGGTCCAAATGATATGTGGAAGGAGAAAATGTTCAATTGGGACATTTTCACACATAAGTCAGAAAACAGATATGTTGAAGAACTGAAGCTTATTCCCAAAACCGAAAAGAAAATTTTTAATAAACAAAAGAATGAGGAATGGAGAAATTGGATGAAATCTAATAACCAATGGATTTCTTCCTATGAATGGTATTACCCTTCCTTGAATCAAATAGAATAATCCTTAAGGAAACAGTTCAAAAATCAAGCAAAACAAAAAAGGATTCTTGATGTTGATAATTTTATTAAAGGAAAGATGGAATCTAATGCTGTTATAATTCCATCTCCTTTAGTAAGTCTTGACTCTTCTCCAAAAATATAGAAAATGTTGTCTAAACCAAACCTGCCCAAAAATCTGTAGGTTATAAGGATAAAAGGAGAAAAATTGGTGAAAGAAATTTGAAGCAGTCTCCAAATAAACATGATTAGATCTAGTTCCCCTCCAAAACACAAATGGGAACTTTTTGATGTATAGATCTAACAAATAGAAAATGATTTTCCACCATAGAAAAACTTTGTTATCAGACAATAGGATGGAAAAATTTATAAACTGTCTCCAATTCAAACAGAAGATTCAACCAAAGAATCTATGTTAGCTACAAATTGGATGAACCTTGCTCTTTCCAGTTTGGAAAAATTTATACGAACACAACATAAGTCTATTGAGGACATGAGTAATATTCTAAAAGAAATGATGATTAGAATGCTTTAGAAACAGGACTATGCTACTACATGTTTAAATGAGAAGGCCAAGACTCTTGCAAAAAATGATAAACATAAAGCTGAAAGCCTAGATAACCTCAAGTTATCCACAGAAAAGAAATTCAAGATGTAACAATTATCTAGGGAAGAGAAATTGTTATGGCTAATTCTGCCCTGACATACTCAAGAGGCAAGTCTCGAATGTCTCTATTTCTGTTGATTCACTCAAAAAGAGACATCCTACAAATTCATATAAATCTGCCAGTCTTTTTAGTGAACCTCACTCTCAAATGCCTTATACTATTTCATCCTCTGTCTCTAGTCTCATAAGACAGCCAGTAGAGATTGAGTTTCCAAAACCAGGGATTTCATATTCTTATGCACCTTTTGTTGCACCTAGTTTCTTTGGCCATCTACAGCCAAATCCCTGTGTTTCTTCAAAAACAGGTCCATCAGCTAGCTCTTCTTTCATAGAATGGATAAAGAAAAATGGTTCAGAAGATGAAGAAGACAAAGAAGAAAAGAAATGGTATGAAAACTTAGAAGAAGACAAAGAGACAGGATTGAACAAACTTGAAATAAACAATGATGAGCCTTCACTAGAAAGTCTTGAGGAATCTGTACAAAATTTTTCTCCTGAAGATAAAGTTCATTTTAATATTCCAAATGAAGAAGCAGTTCATGCAACTACTTCTAGGTCCACATGGAATTCCACTTGGTCCCTTGCTCCAGACATGATGGATATGATGAAATCCGAGTATCACAAAGATTGGTCAACCTCCTCAACATATTCTTAGAATATTGACAACTGCATAGAAGAAGTATTATCAGTCATGCACTCCACGTTAGTATGCTACAGGACCTATCTGGCTGATGATATTGGACCCATAAATTCTACAAGAAGAATCATTGGTAGGTTTGAACGATCTTTAGATTCTTGGCTAAAAGTAGAAACGATCAAAGATCCTCTATTGCTGACTAACTGGGAAAATTCACAGGTAAAGAATGCTGACAGAAGTACTTACATGGATCTGTTTACATCACTTCCAGTAAACAATATGATTGGTTGTTTACTTTATGGCATTACTGTTAACTTTATTGGCTTCCCACATATAAATAATGATTTGACTGCTATTACTCTTATTGCTAAGAAACTTCTTAATATGAAGCATTTTGATTAATACTTTAATGAGTTCCTGCATAGATTGCATACTTTGTCACCAAAACTCATTCTTTAACCTGAATGGAAGGAAATATTGTTTCATCATTACCATTATGGGTGTCAACAACAATAGTCAGGAAATTGCCAGTAAGCATTGGTGACTACAAATTTGGAGTAATTAGGCATGTAGTGAAAGCCATAATTGTTGAACTTTGCTCCCAAATGAAGATAGCTAGAGCAACCACGAATCCAAAGAAGCCACATGGTTACCAACAACTGTGCAAGCAATGGCACCTTTTTGCTCCAAAAAATTCAGAGGGGAGAGATGTGCGTGTTTACAAGAAAAAGAGGAACGCAACAAAGAATTTTTAGGCAAAAAGATCATCCACCAAAAGAAGCCAAAAGACTACAAATACACAGAACTATTTACAAGAAAAAAGGAAGTTCAACGTTACCACTGCAACAAAAAAGGACACATTTCTCCAAACTGTCCAGAGTTGGGGAAAGAAAAAAAGAAACCAGAGAAAGGTAAGAAGAAAGTATTTTAGAGAAATAAATCTAGTAAAGTAGATTGTTTAAATCTTCCTGATAGCTGTGAGGAAGTAACAAGTGAAGAAGAATCCGATTACATCAATAAATTTAATTCTGATTCTAATACTTCTGACTCGGAAGAAGAATATTGAAATGATCCAAATTGTATAGAATGTTTCAAAGATAATTGTGAATGCAGTGACCTAGATGTCTGCCAGTGTCATTCCTTTAATATGATGAAGAATGGCGAATCTGATGAACGGGCTAGAAATCTTTTCACGCAAATCACGACAACAACAGACCCACAATTAAAAGATATATAGAAAGAGTTGTTAATCAATCACTTAAATTCTATGACAGGCAAGCAAAGCAATCATAACATAGAATATGTTCCTCCAACTTCTCTTTTCTCAGTAGAAGCCTTGACCAGGCAATTCAGGCAGGAAGATTTTGGATCCACCGGGCAATAAAAGATCTAAGGAAGATAGTAAAAGAAAATAGATGGCTTTGTATTGAAAGTCACCAAGATTGCCAACTCAGGAAAATGAAAGCAGAACAGCCTTCAACTTCTGCACGGACACAGAATTGGACAATCCATCGGAAACCCTTTCCAGGTATACAGATTCAAGAACCCAACATTGATGATGAGAATGATGATGAAAAGGTAGGATTAGGTTGCAATCAGATAAATGGAGATATGTATTGCATCAAATTAAAAGTCAGAATTGGTTCCAAAGTGGAATACTGGAAAGTCCTTATGGACACTAGTTCAAGATTAAATATTGTAAATAATACAGTATTTTATACTCATCTCAGAAGGCCGACTACTTGTCGAAAGGTTACAACAGCCAGTGGAGATATCATCACTACTTCAAAGGTTTCAGTTGACATTTTCCTAACTGATTCTATTGGAGTAAATGTGGTTTGCCCAATTGTTACAGGGATGTATTACGCAATGTACTTAGGAATACCTTTCTTCCATAATTTCCGAAAGCATGGAGTGAAATTTGATCAACAAACAAGGAGATATGGTTATTTTCTTGAACTGGAAGGTAAAGAGTTGTTTTTTCCTTTTATAAATTCCAGCTAACCCAATAGAATGAGAAGGATTGAATGGCTAGAAACCTTACTATCAAAAATGGAAAGGAAGAAGGAGATTTTTAAAATTGATGAAAACATTGAACAAGGAAAGTTTGACAGGGACATAGCCAATCTGAAAAATAAATTTTTGGAATGCTGCTTTGAAGACCCAAATGCCTTTTGGCATGTGCATAAGCATGAAGTTGAGTTACCATTGAAAAATGACTTCAGTGGTAAATTAAGAAGATCTAAAGTTGTTCCGATGAACCAAGAATAGATGGTTCACTGTAAAGAAGAGATCAAGAGTCTTTTACAAAAAGGTTTGATTAGAAAAAGCAAAAGTCCAATAGCCTACTTTGCTTTATATGTAAGCAAACATGCAGAGATTGCTAGAGGAAAACCAAAGTTGGTGTAAACTACAAACCAATCAATAATCTATTGGACTATGATGCTTATCCCCTTCCAAAGCCCTCCACAACCCTAACACAAATCTCAAAATCAAAGATTTTCTCAAAATTTGATTTGAAACCAGGATTTTGGCAAGTAGGCATCAAGGAATCTGATAAATGGAAAACAACTTTTCTGTTCCTGAAGGCCATTTTGAGTGGAACATAATGCCATTCGGACTCATCAATGCTCCATCAGCCTTCCCGCACATAATGGATGAGATGTTTGAAGGTATGGAGGAATTTATAAAAAAATACATTGATGATATTCTTGTACATTCTGATGATATACCATCTCATAATAAGCATCTGAAACTATTTCTCTAGAGGATAAAAGAAACAGGGATAGTCCTCTCTGAAATTAAGATGAAATTGTTCAAAACTATGATAGATTTTCTTCGATATATTATCCAGTATAGTTCATATCAAGTAATCCAAAGAAGTCTAGATTTCATAGATAATTTTCCTGATGAAATTTTGGACAAAACACAGTGGCAAATATTCTTAGGGAGCTTAAATTGTCTCCAAATTTCTTCATCATTGTGCACAAGAAAGGAAATTACTTAATAAGAGATTACAGAAAGATCCATTCCCTGGAATGAATATTGCACAAATGCAGTCAAGGAAATCAAGGATAGTATTCGCAAAATTTAGCCTCTGTGTCCGATCCAAGAACAATGGAAGAAAGTAATTATGACAGATGGCAGTAATATTGGACGGGGAGCTGTTCTTTGTCAAGAAGATCCAGAAAAGAAAAACTCACTGGAAATTTGTCAATATGTTTCTAGACTATAGTCGACATCTCAAGCAAATTGAGCCATTTCATACTCTAAATGTATCATGTCTTTTCTTACCGATAATGGTGTAAGGATGTTTGTTTGTATATTTCATCGTAAAATGAAATGTGTCTGTATAATTCTCTTTTCTCGTAGGCTTTTGAGTAAAAATATCTACTTTGTAAGATTGAGTCATCCTTGATTCGATCCCAATATCTATTTGGTAAGAATGAGTCATCTTTGATTCGATCCCAATATCTACTTTGTAAGATTGATAAGATTGAGTCATTCTGGATTCAGTCCCCATATGCTAGATGGCTTTCTGAAAGGAAAAGAGATGAGATAATGTGAATTTGTCCATTCACATCCGAATCTAGACAATCTTTTGAGGACAGTTGTTTTACTTTTGAGTCATCAAGCCCTCTGGTCTATAAAGGAAAGAGGAGTTCATTTTGGGAGGGAGTTGGTATCGGCGAGGAATGTATTGAGAGTTCAAAAGTTTGTAACCAATTGTATATTTGGTAATAAAGAATGGTATTAGAGCCAAGTTGCATTTTGTTTGAGCATATCTCTTTGAGTTCGTTGATATCTCCGAGAAATCTAGCAAAAGACAAAAAAGAAGAAATAGAGGGTGGTTGGCATAGCTTTGATATGCTACCGCCTCCTATGTTTACAGTTGAATATTTTGATCATTCGAATATCAAGGTCCTAACTTTTCTTATAGTTGCCTTTCCAATAAGCAATAAACGGATTTCATTTTCATTTCAAAAAAAAAGCAACCACACATATCATCAACATAATATTCATCCACACTATGGTGTGATATCGGAGCATGCGTATAGTCATTGCCAATTTCATTGACAATTTCAACTTCACCAAATCCAAATTTACATCTTGGCTTATAAATACCTATCAAATTAAGATAAATTTAGATAAACAGATTAAAATAGGTTTAGATAAACTAGTGTTAATATGAAAAAATTAGCAGGCCTCACATGATGGGGGGCGTTGGTAATGCGATTCGTCAGCCAAGCACGCCATAGAACTTGGCTAAGAAAATGGTAGCATTCGCTTGTGACTCTGCGGAGGGTATATCCAGGCAGGGCTTGAGAACGCAGGATTCACTGCAGTGCTTCCGCAGAACTCGGCAGCCCTTGCAACTCAGGCTCATTATATCGTCGGATCTGACAAACCGACCGAGCATTAATAAGAATCTATACGAGGATGGGATCTGGCAGATCTGATATATAGAAGGGGAAAAAACAGCAAACTGCGAGGATGTGGGAAGACGCGACCGACATGAGTATGCCGAAAGTTGAAGGATTTTGGAATTTCAAGATCAAAATGACAATTGGAATTTCAAAATAACTGTAGCAATAAGAAAGATGGGTAATTTCAAAATTACATCAAAATTGTCGGTTGGAATATAAAATTAATTGTTTTCATCGTTTTTACCGCAGGACCGTCAAAATGTTCGATGATAAAATTTTTACAGTCAAATTCGATCGCTACATCTGTGCATGAACAGGGAACCTATAAGCGATGTTCATGTTGGCAGAGAAGTAAACGCAGGTAAACAGCGTGATTCAGGGACTCGCGGGACCGCGTCGCTTTGAATTCGATGTCCGCTGTGCCAGAAAAACAAAACAAAAAACTCGACTTTTGGTCCATCGAAGCCATAACAGACTTACGGCCATCGGGATTAGCGAAAATGTTCAGTCACGTGAACCATGACTTCTTTATAATTTGAATTGTGAATGGATCTTCCAATATCCATTTTAACTGGGATTACATGCACATTAAAACCACATAGAATAAACTTTTTCGAAGAGGTTGCATATTGGACAGGAGCTTGAAAAGGAACACTCCCGTCCTTTCCCTTTTATGATTTTATGTGGAGCCTGGTAAAAAAAAATTCTGTAAATTTATCAATTTTTAGTTGCCGACATTGGTGATTTTCGTCCGGAATTTCGTGGATGACTTTGACTAGTGAAAATCTAGATCACTGGAAACTTAGATGACCATCTAAGCTACAGATACAACCTATTAGTCTAAGCTATTGAGACATGAATGCTGCACGGTATTAATAATTTCAAAATTTCTGTTTCAACCACTTTAATAAAAAATTAAAATAATTGAACTAAACTTTTACTCAGGTTTATTCTACAGTTCTGTACAGAAGTGATGTGTGAATGAAGTGATGTGTGATGTAATCCATATTGAAAGTGGAGTTGACATGTGTTTATTTTAAAATAAAAATAAAATTTATTTAAAAATTAAAAAAAAATGTTGCCTATAACTATAAACAAAA
>APFE030907391.1:22040-33948 GCA_000404065.3 Pinus taeda | reverse complement strand
GGTGTTCAGGGCATTTCAACAAATTTTAACGAAAAGTGTTGTTGCACCTAAAAGTTCTTTCCTAATTCAGCATGGACATGTTGTAATGTATAAAGATACTCTAATATAGAGAAAATTGACACCATCTTTTACTGACGTAATAAAGTAATACAATTTATAACAAATATTACATTTATAGGTCAATAATTTGTAGATTAAAAAAATATTATCTGACATCATCCATTATTGATTTAACTAGTAAAATAATACTTATAACAAATAATGGTATTGGTAATATAGGTTAATAAATAGTAAATATAACAAATATGGTCTATCCATCCAAATTAAAAAAAATTGCTAACTAAACAAAATTGTTATATAAAATTATAAAATATATATATTATTGAGGGTAAAATATAAATGTAATGATATAATTAAGGGTAAATTATATCAAATATAGCTTGAGCTTTTTTACGGGAAATACAATTGATAATTTTTATTATTACTCAATATATGTTAAAAGTGTATTTGACAACATGATTTCCCAAAATGAAAAGTTTAAATAAGCTTGATTTTGAAAAGACAATTTTTAAGTGTCCATTTTCCCAAAAAAAACACTATCATCAAGTTTCCTCTCCTTATGACCAAGCGACGAAGCCCACTCAAAAGGAAATGAAGGACAAAAATCTAAGCCAAAATAATAGCAGTAATATAAATAATCATATTTAGATGTTTAAAAATATTGGCTTATAAAAAATCACCCAACAACAATATTAGAAAAAGGAAAACAAAGTGGATGGATGCGGAATCAAAATTTCCCCAAAAAAGTAATAAAGGAAAAAAAAAAACTATGAAACTGCCTCCTTCAATGGTAAGAGTGTAAACGAAACACCGTACAAAAGAATGAAGAGAGAACTCTAATTTTGAATAAAAATATTAATACTTGATAATTTTTTTCAAACACGACTTCACAATTATCCTTAACTTTTAAATCATTTTTTAATTAAATATTTAAAGTTACAAAGAAAAATAAATGGGAAACAACTATTTTCATATAAAAAGAACATGTCTACTCATGTGTGACTTGAAATGTAAATCAAAATACTCCCAAAAAATAGGAGTTTTTTTTAGAAAAATAACTTAACTCATTATGAAAATAGTACTGATCTAAAGAAAAATATTAAAAATTGAAATAAAATATATAAAATGAGATAGAAAATTATTAAAAATTGAAATAAAATATATAAAAATGAGATACAAATTTAGAATAAAATATTTAAACCTTCATCTATTAGGCAGGAAACGACATCTAGATGTTCTTAATAAAAGTCAAAATTAAAATAACATTTAAACAAAATAATGTTATCTTCGCTTTCACATTTTACACTATCCCAATCCTAGCACTCAAGCACAACAATGTCATATCCTGTAGTATAGGAAGATATAAGCAAAATAAAGAAAATACCATCACCAATTTTTATTTCTCAAATTTGCAAGAATCATAATGATAATGGTCTAAAAGTTTTATATTAACCTATCTAAGCAACCACTATTTACTAATTTTTCACATAAATGCACTTCTTCCAAATTTTGAGATTAGTAATAATCATTTTCATGTTGACAACCAACCAACCAAAAAAACAAATTGTCTTAATTCCCAACTATCTGCTTTTAAAATGTGTCTTTTAATTAGTATTTGATTTCAGTTTTCCAATTAAATTATAATTAAGAAAATAATTTCTTAATCCATTTAGAAATCTATTTATTTTCCTCTATTTTCCAAAAAAAAAAAAAATTAAAATAATCCATATACCCTTTTATTTGTTGGTGTAACATGGGCCCCTTTTGTAACATACCCCCTAGGCACCATGCCACTAACTACCTACTATGCTTTACTTATCCACAATGTGGACCCTTAGTTTCCCTTAATAGACTTATTTATTACAACAGAAATGAACCCTTCAACATTTTTATGTGTATACATTACAACCTGGAGGAGAGAATCAATCTTTGCATTCAACATGATTAGTAATTTGATGACTTCATACAAGCATTAATGGAATCATTAACATAAATACAGTATAGCTAGCATTCCCATATATTATCCTATGGCGTATTTGAAATAATAATGCCATATATATTTTGCAGTACGAGCCTCAGTAGATGCGCTTCACTCCATAATGCATATTGCATAGCATAGATAACCTAAACCTTAGGCTATACAATTTGAAGCATTAAAAGATAATTATATATATGTCTTATCTCATGCATATTTATTCACCATCTTAAGAATCGAGATAACACATAAGTTTAAATTGGTGACAACAGTTCTTCATAAAACCCACATATTATGTTCCTTCATGGAATTTAACTTGGATTACAGTTATATCCCATAATCGCCACATGCATAAATATATAATCCTCTTCTAACTACCATTAACACAGGTAATCCACTCATGGATAACGGTCACATGAAATTCACTCAATCATCTCATAGCCAAGAGAACTCAAGAAATTTATCTCATATGCTAAATGAATTTACAACATAGAGGATAAAGAACCAATATACGTAATATCCCATGAAAATTGGACTATATGAAAGAATGTCACTTCGAAAAGTGAGCACCACCATTGAGCCTAGAACTGATTCTTCTAGTTCACCCTCGAGTCGAGGTTCTTGCCATCGATCAACTGGCTACTGTTGGACTCTGCAATGGGTATTTAATACCCTCTTTCATGAAATGGTTTCCACTAGCGGTGTCTCGCTTTTATGGATATTTTTTATCCATTTGCCTAGGCTTTTCTTAGAGAAGCTCGCATTTCTCTCCACCGAGCCTTTCCTCATTAAAGCTTGCCTTTTTCTGTCGAAAAGATTTTATTTTTTTCTCAATGGATAGTTATCTCCAATCCATCCAACTTATCTAGAATTGAATCTAAAATATTTATCATGAAAGAATTACCCTTTCCCATTCACCAATGGGATTTTTCAAGAATATCGTCTCTTGGTGTCTCACATTTCCAACTAATTAATTAATTAATTAATTTCATAAAGTATTTACTTTTCATATTACATATCAGACCTAGCTTTTCTCAACTTGGGTTTGTAAAGTTTTACACACAAGGGTGGGGTGTTACATAGTCCCCTCCTTAAATCTACACCATCCTTAATGTTTTACTGCATCTTATACTGTATTTCCTCATTCATAGGTAGATGTTTATGAACTTACAGGCTCCCATGGTTTGGCCATCTAATGCAAATCTTCTGATAGACATATATTGGTTACAAATGAGTTTTCCTATCTTATATCCTTCCCTTTCTACCTGTAACATTGGTTTCATTCAATTTTGTGAGAGTTTTTAGATGCAGATACTCAACTATGTTTAACACAATTAATATCATAATTTGATATACAGTACTATTAATTGAATGACTATGGCTTATATGGTCGGTTGCTTATTGTGGTTGAAGAGATGCATGTTCTTCCCCTGTATTCTTCCAAGCCTTTGTGTTCTTGTCGAACACTTTCTCCTTGCAGTTTTCTTGCATACAACAACTCAAACTCGCACATTTGACTAATATCATATCAAGTTAGCTAAACATAACCATTGAAATGATATGTACCTTTCAATCATAGATCACCTGTAATCCAAATAGGTTAGATTCATAATCATATGCATACAAAACTAAAATACAACACTGATACTTATCTTTGAATCACTTTCTTGGCTTTCTTCTTTTGTATGCACTCCTCGTTGGTTGTTGTACTAGACAATCACCCAGTGTGTTAATGCATACCTGCACATATTGTGTATTACACACCCCTGACTATGCATATCCTGTATTATCACACAATCCATGTATCCATACCAGTACTATATGCACTTCTTGTACATAGTACCATCCGTACAATTTGTACATCATACCGATGTCCATAGCATTACCTACACAACATATACTTTATCCACATCTTTCTAACCATGTTAGTATTATGCCAAAATATCCTTAATTTATTTATATTACCTTTAGGTAAATGGAACAAACCATGCATAGTTTACTGATAGGAGAATAAGGAATTTCATGGACTTGCTCAACTTCTGCAACCACTGAAATTTTTTTGTCAAATTATTGAAGTGCTTTTATTTAGAAATTCATTTTCTTGTGTCATGTGGTTGCAGTACAATGTCAACAAAATAGGATCATAAGAGTAATCATGCATACTGTAACTTTATAATATCCATAACTTTGAGTTTCAGGATTAAATTTGTCACCTAGACAAGGTTTTAACAACAACAAAATATTACTTCCACGTAATCATAAAGCAGACTACTAACTATGATACTTAACTTTATCTTTAAGCAAGAAAATTTTCGTTGGTACTTAAATCACTCCATACTTTTCTAATAATGTCATATGCTCTTTCACACCTCCTTTAACATCTTTTTGGCCTTGAATAATTCAGTGTATGTATAAACTCTTTTCATCTTCATGACTTATAAATAAAAGTTATAATGTTTGCATTGCACACCCTTCAAGTTTTTCTAGATGTTATGTCTACCAGGGCGTCATCCTAGGATATTTACATGTTAACCCCTTCTTTTAACATTAATTCACCCAATAATAGTTATCAATTTTATTAACATGAATTCCGCCATAATTCTCATGTTGTCCTATTCAACCCAAACAACATTATCAATGCAATTTGTTAGATAAAATTCGCAGTATTGCTTGGTATGGAATAGTGGTAGAAAATATGTATTCCCGCTCATATGATTGTGACTTAAGTGATTACATTAATAGGTCCCCATATCCTTGCACAACAACCTCGACTACTAGTACCACATAGCCATCCCTATGGTTGAATCATCCTTGTTGCAAGATTCGTTATCCCTAGATCTTTCTGGATGCATGCATTATGTTATTACTAACACAAGATCATAAGTTGTATTTATACAAAAACCTTTTGGGTTTACGAAGATTTTTCTTATTAATTCAGAACATTATGTTTCGAATCTAGACTACCATTCTTATTATTCATCAGGTTGCTTTGATTTGTTCTAATGCATCAAGCACCATCACGTCCAATCTACAAGTATACTTTACTCAGCTAAGTAGAAACCCCTTGACCATTATTTCCTTATCACTTTCTTCAAAAGGTATAATTTTTATATTTTCAATTATCCTATTCACAGAACTTTTCTAAAAGGTTCACTTCTATGATATATTAACAGAACTCCATTTGTATCTATATGGCTATGTTCATTAAGGTACACCTAAAGTTTCAAGGTTTCACACATCAAAATTTGAGTGAGTTGTGGAAAAGGTGCTCTTAATCTTAATATTGTCTTTCTACTTATTAGCCAAGAAGCACCAAGATTTTCTTTTATATTCCCATTATGTATTTATACTGGAGGTACTTTTGGTTGAGTCCCCTTGATCTTCTTATTAAAATCTTACCATTATTAATGCATGATGTTGTATTACATTTATTCACACTCTTCCCAATCTCATCCCTATTTTGGGCTAAATTGGAATGTACTTTATGCCTCTTTCATATCTCAGTGATGATATTGCTTTACTCAACAGGAAATAGTAGGTTCCAATTTGTGAACATTTGCTTAACTATGCATAATAACCTGGTAAAGTTTTGTTCCCTCAATTAAAGGGTATTTGGAACATTTTCTTATTAAGATGATTCATCCATTGGAAAACCATATCAAAAGTGCATTACATCATTACCTACATGTGCACCCATCAACACAAAAATATTAAATTCAAAGATACTTTTAAGATACCTAAGTCTCATATTACATGCAAAGGCCTATCTTTCATATCTCATTATTTCTTAGGATCTTCTAAAAATAACTTTATTTCATTAAATTATGTCCTTCCCTAGAAAACATACAACTCATAATTTCATTTTGGATATGGGTAGAATAAGGTGATGACCAGATTACTAAATTACCTCAATTAGTTTGTATTTTATTAAACTACAACCTTGCATAGCAATCGTGCATCTCAAAATATATTTTTAAATATGAGTAAAATGATATGATGACCATATCGCTACAATCCATCAAATAACCCTACTTTAAAATTCACTTATTCCCCACCATCATTTATTCAACTCTTCCATGTCCATTATCCTTTCTAGAGCGTGTGATAATCTTTACTCCTCTTATGTCGAGGTGTTTAGAATTTGACCCTATTCTAATTTACAGGATATAATAGCTGATTAACACGAGTGCATGTAATTTCTAATACTCAATAAGTAGGCTCCTCGAATTAACAATTTATGGTTGATCCTCATTTACTTATTGAAATAATCAATTTTATTTATTTTTCTTTGTATTTCTCTTTCCCCCCTACAATTAAACATGGTAGAAATTTGTTTTGTTCCTCTATAGTTTTCTAGGAGTCTCTCTTCCCCCTGGCAATATGGCTATTCAAAAACTTGAATATTTATCATAAGTGTAATGATTAAATTTCATTTTGCTCATTTATATAGATACTCACTTAGAAATTTATTTAATGACTTTTAAGATAAACATGGTTTAGTATCTGACTTTTATTGTATCTAACAAGAGTCAAATACACCACATATTATGATTCTCTAACATACATTATAAATTTCATAGCCTCATACCAATCATCAATCCTATTTGCAATGCAATCTCATTTCTCTTTTCACCATGGAAATCAATAACTGTGTCACTTTTGAAGGCATCATTAGATGATTTTTAAGGTTTTTTTAATTCAAGATAGTTATCAATTCTGGAATGTCACAAGGCATCATACATGGAGGCATGCAGGTAAGAGGATTTAATGTAGTGAAACTTTAACTTCAACCAGAGAAATCAAGTTGATATCTTCAAAAAATTAAGGTTAGAAGTTTCTAAAAATAACCAGTGATCAATTGAGTTGTTGTTTAGTAGCAAAGACAACAATATCTACTTATCGAAGTCATATTCCTCGAGAGACATATAGATGTGGCTTTTCCCAAGTGCATGTCTTCAGTGAATCTAATAAGATAGTACCCTATTACAACATCTAATCTGAAAAGAAATTCTTTTGATTATTGGTTCGTTGTTCACTCCTTAAGAACCATTCCAAAATTTTGCACAACCACACATCTTCTGGTGCTTGAGCTCTCTGGGCCACTTATATCCTCTTCTTGTTTAAAGGAAGCACTTTCAAAATAGAATAAGTAGAAAAATAAGTAACCAGTGATATGTCAATTAGTTTTCAAGCTCTTTGTTAATTGCAATACTCTGTATTATAAGTTAATCATTTTTTGCAAAAGGAGGATTATGAAAAATCTTCTTTGTAACATAGGGCGGTTTTGAATTCTATGTCCTTGCAATTCTTAATGAATTTAAATACACTAGGGAACCTAAAAAAAAAAATCACCTCTAATGTTTTCCTTTATGTTAGTAGTTATGTCCATATCTATAACTATAAAGGCTTGTATTTCTTATCTGCAAGACTGCAACAAATTTACCCAATTGCTTTGATGCAACAAATATTTTCAACAAAGCAATGACAATAGGAAGAAATTTCTAGAGCATCAATAGACTTATTATAACTTAATGCTTCAAATTTCCCCTCTCCCTTGCATAGAGATTTCCCTTTAAAATTTCTTATAGAGCATAGTTTATTTTCATGCTCTACAGACATGTACTGTAGATAACTCCTTTCCTATAGGGACTGTGTCCACCCATGACTCCTCTTCCACGTCGAATAGCAATATTGAAGTAAGCAAACTAAAATGGATCTTTCAATTGAATGAAATATTGGAGTGAGGGTTGACGTGGCATGCAATATACCCTCCTAATTGAGAGGTGGGCATGTGAATCTAGGTGGGGTCATACTGCATTGAACAAAAAATCTAGAGCTAGTGGAAGGATTACGTTGAGGTTGAGTATCTTGTGGCAGATAGCTGTACATACGCATAGTGTTGCCTCCAACTCGAGGACGCTAGCCAACACTTGACAACATTGGTTGACAACAGTGTCTCCAATGCCTACGTGCACCAACCCCCAAACAAATCTACAGAGGCTCCTAGCTTCAGTGCATCTAAAGGACATTGACAAACTCCCCCCACCCGCCGCCCCCACCCCGACCGCTTGCAGGGCTACTTCCACCATTTCGGACGCTACGAGTCCCTCCACCAGGAGGACATTGATAGCTACAATGTTCCATGACAAGAGTAGGCATGGCGGTTGTTGTTGCAATGATAACTAAAAAATTAGTGCTACACCCTTTTCCATCTTCAATCGAGTATGATACGCTTCCTTCCTTTCTCTTTGATTAAATGAATATGAAATTCAAGCTACGATAAGTGAAAGAAACCATGCCAAGCCCAAAGGAGGGAGTTGCATATTCAACCTCGCAAGGGATGGATTTTATAGTAACTGTGTTGCTTTCAGAGCACCATTCTCTTAATTCAATTATCGGCATGACTAGAAATCCTGTGGGCATTTCCATACTTTTCTCCATAACAAAAATAAGAGCCACCGCCCACATCGGCAGGGCTTCTACGCCAATGGTGGTTAGAAAATGATTATATATAAATCTTATCTCATTAATCTAAGTTCTCATACGTTAATCCATATCCCTATTTACACCTATTATAGGAACAACACAGTGATACGTCTACTTGTCCACTGACTTCTTTTAACAACATGCCATGCATTACCCTCTGAATTTCTTTTATGGTAATTCTATCCACCAGTGAACGCCTTTAGTTCAATGAAAAAAACAACCGGAGAGGGAACCGATGACTTTTCTCAGTTAAGTAATTTTGTGCTTTAAGGATGATGTTACCTGGATTTACCAATCAACTTGTTTTTAAATCATTCCTTAAAGCTCAAAGGCACTTGGATTTACCTATCAACATGCTTTTAAAGAACTCCTTAAAGCTCAACGGCACTTGGATTTACCTATCAACATGCTTTTAAAGAATTCCTTAAAGTACAAAGGCGTGGTCGACCTCGAGAAGAACTCATCCACCTCGGGAACAATACTTAGTAATTCAATCTATTCATCAAAAGTTTATGAGGATTTCAATTCGGTGCTTGTACAAAAGACAATGTTCATAATCGTGGATCCCTTCCCGTTATTCTATATTGGTGGTTGTGTGAATTTTCTGTTTGTCTTCTCAACTGGAAAGCTTCAAAATGTGACATAGTCACAATAAAATAGGGAGTTAGGAACATTTTTAACTATAAGATTGATTTTCTTCACCCTTTAAAGGGATAAAACCCGAAAATTCCCAAACTTTCAAGCTCAGCAAATTGCAAGAAGAAAATACAGTCATCCAACACTTCAGATTGGGAATAAAGCCATCACCATCTACACGAGAGCAGAGAACAATAGTTTTCCTCACTCAAGTAGAGTTTGGAAGGAATATAAGGTATTAGGCCAAGTACTCAATCTATCCATTGCCATTGAAACTGCCAACTTCTAACTGAACGCAACGTTTAGCTCTAAATCAATAGAATTATAAAGCTTAAGACCAGGAAATTCAAACGTTTTATGGTATATCCTTGTACGCTGGATTCCTTCCATTTGTCAATTAAGTTCATATATTAATCAATCCATGCATTTTAAAAAATAGTATACTAACATGATATGTGATTTAAATATATTGACCTTGAAAACCACCAAGCGCCAACCTGGAAGAGAAATTCGTAACCAAAAGTTTATTTAGAAGATTGAAATTTTATGAGTACACAACTCATTTTTCTCAAATAAACAGTTATATAGTTAGCATTACTCTAACGAGGTTGTAGTCCAACAATTATGCCGCTAACACAAGAGTCATCACGTACACTAATAATTGTTTATATAAATAAAATCACTAGATTCTTGTTTTCCATCGATAAAACCAAAAAACAACATAAATTTAAATAACTATTTAGGAACAAAAATAATGATATAAATAATATCCACTCCAAAAAATTTGCACTATGCAAAATAATTCAAGTGTGAACATAAATAATTCTCCTACATGATGCATGCAGTAAAGAACTTGCATATGACCCGAACTGTGTAAATGACCCATTTCAAATGTTCAATCTCTAAAATTTGATCCATACACTAGGCTATTTTTCTTGTTATGTATTCAGGCAATTGAGCTTCAGTAACAAGATGGCATCCACTATTTAGTGATCGAAAATTCTATTTTTTGTTTTTGACAATCCTTTCATGCAATTGGAAACCTAACTAGTTACCTGCTTGACAAGTAATATAGGAGCTTTTACTCATTAAAATATTATCATCATTTCACACAACCTTACCTCATAATTTCTATTAGTTGTGAGAAATAAATATAACATTTACATGGTATGACTTACAATTCCACCTCCAAATTATTTAATTTCATCTTTATGGCTTATGGATTATTTTTCTTATGGCAATTTTATAACTAAAACCCGACATCTAAACCTCTTATTTGTTTAGGACATACAACTTATTCATTCCTTGCAGAGGTGGATTTTCCCATAGGCCATTGTAGTTGAACCTATGCTCTAATACCATTTGTAACATACCCCCTAGGCACCATGCCACTAACTACCTACTATACCTTACTTGATCCATGATGTGGACCCTTAGTTTCCCTTAATAGACTTATTTATTACAGCATGAATGAACCCTTCAACATTTCTATGCGTGTAAATTACAAAACGGAGGAGAGAATCAATCCTCACATTCAACATGTTTAGTACTTTTATGACTTCATACAAGAATTAATGGAATCATTAACATAAATATGTTGTAGCTAGCATTTCCATATATTATTGCCATAATTTTATGGCATAACTGAAAGAACACTTGCATATATCTATTACAATACGAGCCTCAATAGATGCAATTCACTCCATAATACATATTACATAGCATAGATAACTTGAACCTTAGGCTATACAATTTGAAGTGAAAACATAATTAAATATATGCCTTATTTCATGCATATTTATTCACCATCATAACAACTGAGATAGTGCATAAATTTAAATTGTTGATAACAGTTATTGCATAAAACCCACATATTATGTTCCTTAACTGAGTTTAACTTGGATTACAGTTATGTTCCATAATTGTCACATGCATCCATATATAATCATCTTCTAACCACCATTAACATAGGTAATTCACTCATGCATAACAGTGACATGTAATTCATTCAATGATCACATAGCCAGGAGAACTCAAGCAATTGCTCTCATATGGTAAATGAGTTTACAACATGGAGGGTAAGGAAACAACATACATAACATCCCATGCAAACCAGACTATTTGAAATAATGTCACTTGGAAAATCGAGCATTGCCACCCAACCTAGAACTAATTCTTCTAGTTCACCCCCTAGCCGAGGTTCTTGTCATTAATCAATAAACTCATGTTGATATATGCAATGGGTATTTAATATCCTCTTTCATGATATGGTTTCCATTAGTGGCGTCCCACTTTTATGTATCTTTCGTATCCATTTTCCTAGTCTTTTCGTAGAAACACTCCCTTTCTCTCCCACAAGACATTTCCTCATACAAGCTTGTTTTTCTCCCCCACAAAGCTTTTATGTTTTTTCTCAATGGATATTTATCTTCAATCCATCCAACTTATCTAGAATTGAATCTAGAATCTTTATCACGAAAGAATTATCCTTTCCCATTCACCAATAAGATTTCGCAAGAATCTCATCTCTTGGTGTTTCACTTTCCAAAGTGATTAATTAATTAATTAATTTCATAAAGTATTTACTTTTCATATTACACATTAGACCTAGCTTTTCTCGACTTAGGTTTGCAATGTTTTACACACAAAGAAAAAGTGTTACACTTTTTCACTTAAAACAAACTTCACAAACCAAGAAACAATTAATTTGATTTATTCTAATAAAAAATTTACTTTTTGTTACACATTCAT
>APFE030907391.1:0-20902 GCA_000404065.3 Pinus taeda | reverse complement strand
CTTCATTTTAATTATTTTCCACAACTATATTTTTGGAGAGTTTTAGAGAAAGTCCATGTAATATCCCTATTGTAAATCCTCATGTAAAAACTTAAGTAAAATAAAATATTCATAAATAATGAAATTTATCTTTATCCATTTTAGTTAAGACTCATTTCTTGATAACTTCCCTTAACGTTCTTTATTCACTTGAAGATCTCTTACAAAGGAAAAGAAGGTATCTCAATAAGGCAGGCAGATCCCGTTACCCTTTATTGGGTGGAATTGATATCAATGCTCCTTTCTCCATTGAGTTTCTTCATTGGGCTATGCATTGCGTTACTCGATTATGGATTTCGATTTATTTTATTTGTCTTTACCCTCTCAGCGTGGTTCGTCTTTTATTTCACTCAACAGAATCCACTGAGGGGAGTTTTTATCTTCAATTGCTGCCACTACTCAAACCCTTGTTGGGTTCTTCTCTTGGTTACTCCTAAATTGATTCTAGTGTCTATGTCGGGTTCGGTTTTCAGAACAGATATTAGTTATGCCACGCACAATGAGTGCTATGGTTCCAACATGTGTTAACTACACCGAATGCTCCTATGTCTCATGTTTGCAGTGCAAGGATCGAACTTTTTCACACATTATTATTGAAAGGAAGTTCTTTCTCTGTGTGGAAGGTAATGGAGGAAAGGAGGCTACCATGGATAAGATAAGTAACTTGCTCATTTTCTTGAAGGAAAAATATATGTATGTTTATTTGGGTATATTTTTGGAAGATTTTTTACCAAATATTGATAATATATACATAATAGTATGCAATGAAGAATGTGAAAAACAATGTGTGGACATAAAAGCTAAGTAAATATGTAGTTTTACATGTGAATCTTGTGAGTTAAATGTTGTGTCACTTTGTTATTTTCTTGGAATAAATTAACGAAAATTCTTGCTAAGTAGCCAAAATATCTTTTTGAGAAAAGATGGTGAGACATGAAAACTTCTCGAGGACATAATGTGAAAAATGGCGAAGTAAAATATGTATTTTTTTATTTAATAAAAGTTTCTTGAAAAGGGATATACTTTTTAAATGCATTCTGATACTAGCTAATTTTCGAAGTTTCTTGTGAAATAATCATGCATTGCATGCATGATAGAAATAGCTGATAAGCTAGATTCGCTTCATTTTAGTTTCTTGAAGGGAGAGGGTGCTTCTAGGCACGTAGATAATCATTACTAACTTTCTTGAAAAAAAAATATGTTTTATATACACATAAATAATAGTCATTAAGATAGTTTCTTTTTAGAAAAAGTGTGCATACCTTATATGAAAATAGTGGCTTTTATGTGAGATCTCTTGAAAAAAAATAGAGACTGTTTTCTTATAATACGCATATGAATAGTGTTCATACAATAACCAATATCCATACTTGTTTCATGAAAAGATTAGGTGCAATGAAGTAAAAAGAATTGTATTAGAAAAACACATGTTGCATGCACAAAAGAGTCACCATTGTGACATTTGAAATATGATTTGTGTGTATGTAGAGAAAGAGATTATGTTAACTCGCTTGAAAATAATAATCTCTTGAAAACCAGAATCCATACTTGTTTCATGAAAAGATTAGGTGCAATGAAGTGAAAAGAATTGTATTAGAAAAAAGACATGTTGCATGCACATAAGGGTAGCCATTGTGACTTTGGAAATATGATTTTGTGTGTATGTAGAGAAAGAGATTATGTTAACTTTCTTGAAAATAATAATCTCTTGAAAATATTGTCTTACTAGATGTGTTGTGTCGATTTCTTGATTTTGGTGCATAAAAGGTTAAGTTAACCTTGTTATCGTTTCTTGATTTTTATGCATAAAGATGTATATCTATAATAATTACTAGAAAGGAAAGCATGAGAAACCTACATATAAGGAGATAGAAAACTGAGGCTATAATGAATTACTTTTAAGAAAGAAGTATGTAAATGTTTACATGAAATGATGGTAGAATTCTAGAGAAGGGAATATGTGTTGCATACATTAAAGAAGGGCTATTATGATAAGTTGTTGGATGCACAAAGAATATTCATTGTGTTATAGAGTTATGTTCTTTGTATGGATAGAAGAACTATGGAGCCATATTTTTTAGCAAAATGATATGTGATTACTTTTATGCTAACATAACTATTATCTTAGTTTCTTGTTGAATGAGATGCGTATGCACACAAGGTTTGTGTTAGCTTTCATTAGAAAGGATATACATTCACATGAGAGAAGAGACACCAAGTTGTGTTAGCTTTCTTTGCATATTTGCATGCATCAAAAGTAATAGCTAAAGGACTCGTTATTTTGATCAAGTTTATGTAAATTTTCATGTAAGAAGATTATAACTGATGTTTTAGTTGGTCCCTTCAAAGGAATGCCTTAGTGTTTTGTCCACTAAGAATATGTGATTATGTGAAGGGAAATATTAGTTAATATGATTATTTATAACTGTAATCATGATATCAATTTTGTTAATGACAACATTGGCAGGAAAAGTTTGATTACTTACACAAAGTATAGATTATACTTTACACTGTGGAAAGTAAAGAATGAATGGTCTAGGCAAATGAGTATGAGTTGCAGGATCGTACATTGATAGAACAATCATGCCACAAGGATGTAGCATGTGGTGATATGTGGGTAAAGGGTTTCATGGAAAATGTAATAGCTTTTAGTTAGTTATGTGACATTTTAAGGATATTTCATTGTAATATTTTATAACAATTGAGAAGGGATGAAATCCCTTATAATCTATTGTGTGGGGTGAAAACTCTCATGAGCGTTTAATAGTAAAATTAAATGTTTTTTTGTTTTCACCCTATGGGGTTTCCGGGGTATATCGGTGTTCAATGTTGTGATTTCTTATTGCGTGAGTTTGATGATGTTGAATCCTTGATAATGTTGATTCCTTATTTGATGTGATAATCATAATGTCAGGTATGTGATTAATTAATAAGGTTAAGGAAATCACGGAATGGATGCAAGGATTCATCAGACAATCATGTTAATATACTACAACAGTGGTTGACAATGGTTATGCAACTTATTGTCCTCTATTGAAATTTACTTTATGTACTAATGAACATTATATATAACATTTAATAAGAAATGTGGAGTTGTGATTTGTATAATTACTTGTGGGTAATTTGTGTAAAAAATTCTAACTCCATGATTTTACATGTGAGGTTACCACGGTATGTTACAAGTGGTACCAGAGCTAAAGGTTGCAGCACTGGCGCCTTTGGGAATTGGTAAGCATAAAATAAATTGAAGTATGTCACCAATGGACATTTACTCAGGTATGAGTTTAAATATCTACATATTGATTTATGTAGTACACTACTTTTGACATGATATGTGTGACTCATGTTTATAACTGCTTTGAGTAGTAAGTAATAAATTTTGTTGCAAAACTATGTTCATGACATTGGATTCTTGATGAGGGTGAAGGACAATAAAACTTTTGTCACACTTAAGAACAATATTGAACACTCATTGAGGAAAGTGACAATCAACTACCAACTTTTGATTTGCAAATATGGCAATAACAATGATGCATTTATTGAACAAGATTGAAGTTACAATGAACGAATTTTAATGAATCAATGAATGAATGTAAAATGTGCGGAATGTCCTTGAATATGACGATATAGTGTTTTAAAAATACATTGTAATAACCCCTTTAGATATTGAAAATATATAGTAAGTCAAGTAGTCAGACTTGATTGTAATAACTAATTTTTGATTAAGTTTTGCCATGGTTTCATTAAGATGATTGGTAGTTGTGATTGTTTAGTGTTGTATGACTAACTAATAGCACTTATATGTGTGAATTGAATTTTATTTAAGCTTATCACAATTCGCAAACAAGTGATTATGGTAGTTACTTCCTGTATCTGTTTGTTGATGGCAAAACATTGTGGAAAATTGGAAATGTTTAGATTGTTACCTCAACTATCATTGGCATTTACATAGTAATGAATATTTGCATATACTTTTATGCATGATAATATTGAGCCTCAAACTGAAATGATTTGGTAAGTGAATACTTGTTAAATGATGCATATGTATAACTAATGTCGCTGAAGGGATCAAGTAGTGGTAGCTTATTGGAAACAAGAAAACTCGTCACGTAAAATGTTGCAATGTGAATTGCAATCATAAATGAAAAATTATAATGTTATATGATATGCATGATTGTGTTATTTGGAAAATCGGAATGCATACAACATATATGTTAGTTATCTTTCCTATCAATCTAGATGGTGTGGACCCATGTTGAGGGTTAAGTGTAAATGCGTGGTGTACATGCATGTTTATTTTCTTAATGATAATGTTCATATGGATCATTGTGTAAATTGCTTTGAGGAAGAGTGATAAAAGAGAAATTTAACATGTTAGATAGTTGCAAATAGTTGTGAAGGGTTATAATGCCTTAGGTTGATGGCAGTTTCCTGCCTGAAGGGGTTGATGGTACTTGCCTGCTCGGATTTCCTCTCACTAGAGATGAATTATCTCAATAAGGGAAAAGAGTTTTCTAAGATGGTGAAGAGGGTAAAAAGCCTTAGGCAACTCTGTTGATTTGCAGCCTATTGGAGGAGGCCCAAAATTCCTCATAGATTGGATGTTGTCAGAGGAATAGGCAGGACGTTGCCAAGAGGAATCCTATATTGGACCCTATGTGGTCATTGGAATTCTTGATCTTGGACAGTGGAGTTCCATGTTAGACCTGGTAAGGCCTCTATCAAAGAAACTGTCTAGATGTGAAAATGACTCGATCTGGTTGTGGAAACCAGTTCCCATGGGTTGTGAATTCTTTAGCCTATTGTAGTTCTCATAGCTAAAGAAATTAACTAATCAACTATATGTTATGTTAGAAATGAATTTTATATATAGACGTGTAAAAAAATGTCATGCACATTTTAACACAAAAGGATTTTAGTGCTTATTGGAATTTTAGTTCCTTTATTGTATTACCAATCTTGTAAACATCTTAGTAGGGGCTAAGACAATTTTCACTTGATGCAGTGATTTGCTGTTTTGATGATTAGAAAGCTAGGTGCTCTTCTGGTACTTTTAGAAGTACTCTGTCGATGTCTTTAATGAGAATTAATTCAGCGTTAGTGCTCTTTAAGTATTTGTAAAAGTACCGTGATTTAAATATCATCTAACATTGCACAATTGATTGATAGTTAAAAGTATTTCATTTGACTAAAAATATTGTGACTAATGTGATTGAATTTGTTAGTCATACATTACAGATTACTTACCATGGAGTGTTGATGGGTTGCTCAATCACTATTAAAATGATTACGTGAAATTGCTCATGATTTTCAAGAGTAATTGATAAGTAATTGTTATAGATCTGATATGAAAATATACGACAATTCAAATAAACCCAAGAAATAATATGAAATGATTCTTTATTGATCAAACCCTTAAGGTAGGGCAACACCATACATTCACTCCTTAAGGAAGGAGAACACTCCATAAGCCATATGCTTGTTCCTACAATAATCCTTCACATCTCTCCATGTGGATTTTCTAGCCTCTATATAGGCCTCATACATACAATACCATGGGTCATTACCATGGTTCCCTCATACCATCGAACTAATACCATGGGCCCATTACATTATTACTAACTACTTTGTGGTCCCTTACATGATATGGGTTAACCACCTTATTTATTACTATGGCCCATCCCATTATTGCATTATTACCTTGGGTACCTCTTTTTGTACCCCATATTACCCCCCTAGGTATATAACATTCCACCCTCCTTAGCATGTTTCGTCTCGGAAACATGGGAAGAACACAAATAATAAGATCTACTGAAAATAGTAGTCCATTGGTACCATGCACGTGCATCTAGCCATCCAAGAGAAAGGTGAACCCTCGATCTCACCAATGCCTCGCTCGCTTGAGATGGAAGTTGACCATGGCATCGCTTCTGTGTTGATGTGTAGTAGGTGGATCTTTGCTCATCTCTATCTGTCCTGCAGGGGTTGTTGCCTTTGTGGCTAATTGGTTACCATCTTGTTGGTTGTTGTCTTGCGGGGTGATGTGGGTGATGAAATGTTGAAGTTTTAACCCACGATGTCTTTTTATTTAATTCACCCCTTACTGGAGCCTGAATGTTATGTTGTGGTGACTGCTATGGTGTCTTATCTTCCAATATTACTCCAACCATTGAGCCCTCAGCTGATGTATCAACACCTGTAACCTTTTCTTCTTCAACCTCTGTTTGTGTTTGATTGTCAATCATCACTGGTTCATCATCTGATATGTCAGTCCTTGGAACATATTCTATTTTAGCCTCCATGTAATATACATGTTTATTGATGGAAATATCCTCTAATGTACTTTTCTTCTTTTTATAACAGAGCTTCAGGAATTCCTTTTGCACATTAATATTGATAGTACCTACCGATTCCATCCATGGGTATCCCAAAACAACATCCATATTATCCATCTCTAAAGTATAAAAATAACCATGCAACACATACTTATCCATAGAAATCTTCAAATCCTTATACACGTGAGCATCCTCATCATCCACCTGTGTCTTTTCAATGTGTTTTGCTGAAACTTGCAATTTTTTTGCCAAATTAACATTGATAAAATTATGCTTGCAACTAGGATTTATAGAAACAATGATCTTCTCCTTTTGAATCAATCTATGAACCTGTAATAAAGATATACCAGTAGGAAATAGCCCCACATGTTTCTCCTTATGAGACCATCTGTCTAAAGGTAAATTTTCAAATTCTTCATTAGGCAGGTTGGAACACTTCTTTTGGTTAAGTAATCCCCATCATGTAGCTGCCTCATCTTCAAAATTACCCACTACCAACCATTTCCAATTGTTTTTCCATAACCTCTTGTCTTCTTTTGTGTATTCTTCAATAGTAGGACCATTATCTTTTCCTGTAAAACATAGAACTGCCATGAAGAGGGTTTTGAAAAAATTCACTTACTTGGCGAAAATTTGAAAGCGTCACAGTTTAGTCAATATTGCTCAGAATCCCTTTTATGACCTGTTTTCAGAAATGGAACAATCATTTTGCATCTTTCCCTGTGATACAAATCTTGATCCAGGCACTGGAATTTCAAATATGCGATACAATTCTCCCGCCGTCACCAAAATTTCTGCAAAAAAGCGCTGATTTTAAATCAGTGATATCTCCCTCATCTAGACTCTGATTTGAGTGATTTTTTTTTTTAAATTGGGTATTTTTTCACAAATAATACATATATGTAATTATATTTTATAGATCTTGCACCGGGACTTCCAGATCTGTGCCGCAAACTCACTGTCCTAAAAAATTGTCTGCAACACAACTGATTTTTAGATCAGCGATGTCTCCTTCATCCGAACTCCGATTCAGCTAGTGTTTTTTTTGAAATCGGGTATTTTTTTACAAATAATCCATATCTACAATTATATTTTGCAGATTTTTCTCTAAAATGTATAGATCTGATCTGCAAACTTGCTGCCCCAGAAATCTTGCAAAAATAAATAAAAAAAAATTCTCCACTTTTTGCCCAAGAAAGTGCTCAGATACTACTTGTTATAGATTTGATATGAAAATATAAGACAATGCAAATAAACCCAATAAATAATATGAAATGATTCTTTATTGATCAAACCCTTAAGGTAGGGCAACACCATACATTCACTCCTTAAGGAAAGAGAACACTCCACAAGCCATATGCTTGTTCATATAATAATTCCTTAACACCTCTCCATGTGGAGTCCCTAGCCTCTATATAAGCCTTATACATACAATACCGTTGGTCATTACCATGGTTACCTCATACCATGAAATTAATACCATGGGCCCATTACATTATTACTAACTACTTTGTGGTCCCTTACATGATATGGGTTAACCACCTTATTTATTACTATGGCCCATCCCATTATTACATTATTACCTTGGGTACCTCTCTTTGTACCCCATATTACCCCCCTAGGTATATAACAGTAATGGTAAGTTGATATAGAGATTTGTTTTTGTATATTATGAATTTGAATAAGGGCCAAGTGATGGAATTAGAACTTGCATATTTTTGCAGTTATAAATGCTTATGACTATTGATTTTTCTTATGTCATAACATTACAATTTTTGTTTATTGTCATTTCTTGGAATGAAATCTTTGATTTTAAAGAGGAAGGATCACTTTTTGTGTGGTTTAGATAGTTATATCACGAGTAAAATCTAAAGTTCCAACGAGAGATTAACACCAAGGACAATGTTCTTGCTAAGGGGGGGAGTATATAATATCCCTATCATAAATACTCATGTAAAAACTTAACTAAAATAAAATATTAAGAAATAATGAAGTTTATATTTAACTTTTTTAGTTAGGATTCATTTCTTGATAACTACCTTGTTCTTGTTAACGGGAGGAGTATGTAATATCCCTATCATAAATACTCATGTAGAAACTTAATTAAAAGAAAATATTCATAAATAATGAAGTTTATCTTTAACCATTTTAGTTAGGATTCATTTCTTGATAACTGCCATTAATGTTCTTTATTCACCAGAGATCTCTTATGAAGGAAAGAAAAAGGTATCTGAGTATGACAGGCGGATCTGGTGATACTTTGCTGGGCAGAATTGAGATCAGTGCTCCTTTCTTCATTGAGTTTCTTCATTGGGCTATGCATTGTGTTACTTGTTTATGGACTTTGATTTACTTTATTTGTCTTTACCCTCTCAGCATCATTCATCTTTTATTTCACTCAACAAAATCCACTGAGGGGAGTTTTTATTTTCAATTGTTGCTGCTACTCAAACCCTTGTTGGGTTCTTCTATTGGTTACTCCCAAATTGATTGTAGTGTCTTTGTCAGGTTTGGCTTCCAGAACAGAGATTAGCTATGCCATGCATGATGAGTGTTATGGTTCCAACATGTGTTAACTCCACCAAATGCTCCTCTGTCTCATCTTTTTAGTGCAAGGATCAAACTTTTTCACACATTATTATTGAAAGGAAGTTCTTTCTCCGTGTTGAAGGTGATGGAGAGAAAGAGGATGCCATGGATAAGATAAGTAACTTGCTCACTTTCTTGAAGAAAAAATATGTATATGTTTATTTGGTTATCTTTTTGAAAGATTTTTTACCAAATATAGATAATATATACACATAATAGTATGCAATGAAGAATGTGAAAAACAATGTGTGGATATAAAAGTTAAGTAAATATGTAGTTTTACATGTGAATATTGTGAGTTAAATGCTATGTCACTTTGTCATTTTCTTGGAATAAATTAACGAAAATTCTTGCTAAGTAGCCAAAATATCTTCTTGAGAAAGGATGGTGAGACATGTAAACTTCTTGAGGACACAGTGTGAAAAACGGCCAAGTTTTCTTTGAATAAAATATGTATTTTTTTATTTAATAAAAGTTTCTTGAAAAGGGATATATGTTTAAATGCGTTCTAATACTAGCTAATTTTCGAAGTTTCTTGTGAAATAATCATGCATTGCATGCATGATAGAAATAGCTAATGAGCTAGATTCACTTCATTTTAGTTTCTTGAAGGGAGCTGGTGCGTATAGGCACATAGATAATCATTACTAACTTTCTTGAAGAAAACGTATGTTTTATATACATGTAAATAATATTCTATAAGATAGTTTCTTTTTAGAAAAAGTGTGCATACTCTATATGAAAATAGTGGCTTTTATGGGAGATCTCTTGAAACAAAAATAGAGATTCTTTTCTTAAAAGATACATATGAATAGCATTCATACAAGAACCATAATCCATACTTGTTTCATGAAAATATTATCTGCAATGAAGTCAAAATAATTGTGTTAGAAAAAACACATGTTGCATGCACAAAAGGGTAGCCATTGTGATATTGGAAATATGATTTTGTGTATACGTAGAGAAAGAGATTATGTTAACTTTCTTGAAAATAATAATCTATTGAAAATATTGTCTTACTAGATGAGTTGTGTCAATTTCTTGATTTTGGTGCATAAAAGGTTAAGTTAACCTTGTTATTGTTTCTTGATTTTTATGCATAAAGATGGGTATCTATAATAATTTCTTGAAAGGGAAGCATGAGAAACCTACATATAGGGAGATAGAGAAATGAGGTTATAATGACTTCCTTTTAAGAAAGAATTATGTAAATGTTTACATGGAATGATGGTAGAATTCTAGACAAGGGAATATGTGTTGCATACATTAAAGAAGCGCTATTATGATAAGTTGGTGGATGCACAAAGAATAGTCATTGTGTTATAGAGATATCTTCTTTGTATGGATAGAAGAACTATTGAGCCATATTTCTTTAGGAAAATGATATGCAATTACTTTTATGCTAACATAACTATTGTCTTAGTTTCTTGTTGAATTAGATGTGTACGCACACGAGGTTTGTGTTAACTTTAATTAGAAAGTTTATACATTCACATGCGGGAAGATACAACAAGTTTTGTTAGATTGCTTTGCATATTTGCATGCATCAAAAGTAGTAGCTAAAGGACTAGTTATTTTGATAAAGTTTACATAAATTTTCATGTAAGAAGATCATAACTGATGTTTTAGTTAGTCCTTTCAAAGGAATGCCTTAGTGTTTTTTCCTCTAAGAATATGTGCTTATGAGAAGGGAAATATTAGCTAATATGATTATTTATAAATGTAATTATGATATCAGTGTTGTTAATGACAACATTAGTAGGAAAAGTTGGATTACTTATGCAAAGTATAGATTATATTTAACATTGTTGCGGGTAAAGAATTAATAGTCCATGCAAATGAGTACAAGTTGCGGGATCGTAAAGCATTTCATGGAAAATGTAATAGCTTTTAACTAGTTATTTGACATTTTAATGATATTTCATTGTAATATGTTGGTAAAGGGTTTCAAGGAAAATGTAATAGCTTTTAGCTAGTTATGTGACATTTTAATGATATTTCATTGTAATATTTAATAACAATGGATAATGGATGGAATCCCTTATAAGCCATTGAGTGAGGGGTGAAAACCCTCACGATCGTTTAATAATAAGATTAAACATTTGCTGGTTTTCACCCTACGGGTTTCCAGGGTATATCAGTGTTCAAGGTTGTGATTGCTTATTGTGTCAGTTTGATGATGTTTAATCCTTGATAATGTTGATTCCTTGTTTGATGTGATAATCATAATGTCAAGTATGTGATTAATTAATAATGTTAAGGAAATCATGGAATGGATGCAAGGATTCGTCAGACAATTATGTTAATATACTATAACAGTGGTTGACAATGGTTATACAACTTATTGTCTTCTATTGAAATTTACTTTATGTACTAATGAATATTATATATAACATTTAATGAGGAATGTGGAGTTGTGATTTGTATAATTACTTGTGGGTAATTTGTGTAAAAAATTCTAACTCCCTACTTTTACATGTGAGGTTACCAGAGTATGTTACAGTCCATCATGTAGACTTAACCACCAACATTTTTTTCTAAGCTGGCAAAAAAATTTCTAATCTCTAATATTCTTTCCTGAACTATTTCTAAACAATTTATTTACTAACTTAAATAATAATAAAATGACATTATCACATAAGTCCGGAAATGACTTCTATAACTATTCAATCCAATAATAATTTAATCTACAATAATAATTTAATATCTAAAATTAATAAATGTTTAAAAAAAACATAAGAGTGTTACAAAATCCTTATGATGATACATAGAGAGTATATTTATATCTTTATCATGATCCCAAAATTGTCACTATCAGAGATTTCTAGTGGCACCGTAAGTTTATCCCACGACACCTAAAACCATGTTATGTGTGTGCGGGTGGTTTGCAAAAGCTTCTAGAAGGAAAGGTGTGTATGTGTGGGGTGGGTTGTAAAAGCTTTTAGAAGGAAAGAATAATAGGAACCATAATTATACAAGTCTCTATAATGGTTATATCTTTTGCATATATATAGATATGTTTGTGTGTACTTGTGTGTTGCAAAGTTTTTAAAAGTTAAAAATATCAATAATATCGATCATACACTTATCTTGAATGGCCAGATATTTTACCTAAATTTATAAAGCAAATCAAGTTAGGTGGAACAATCATGTTGGAATCTTTATAAAATCTAACCTAAAATAAAATTTAACTTATAAATTTTTAATATTTTTGTAAATTTAAATCATTAATTTTATTTGAAGAAAATTAAATAACAATAAATGATGTAAATTGAAATCTAATAAGGAAAAAAATAAACAACTCAGGCTAACGTTCATTTCTTAAACTTTAAACTTTTATGTTTAAAATTTTCAAATGGAAAGAGAAAATATAAAAGGTCTAATTTAAACTGAAGTGAAATATATTACTTTCATTAAAGCATAATAGTTTTTATTTAATGTTTAAAAAAAAAAATATATGCAATTCAGCAATAATTTACAATAATATTCATAAAAAAAACTTAATTCATTTATAATTATAATCGACAAAATTTCATTTAATAATACCAATTTGTTTTTTAATCTTAAAAATAAGATTTTTATTTAAAAGTCTTTTGTATAGAATTTTTTTAATAATTCTCACAAGTTTCATATGAAATTGAAGCTTGAAAAGAAAATAAACATTTTTATATTAAAAAACTCCCAAATTTCTAAATGTTCCATCATTGTCTAAAACAAATATCTACAATAATATAATAAAAAATATCTATCATAAATATATATAAAGAATTAGCCATACTTAATATACTTAGATTTTATTTATCATTTAGAAAGTCTATATTCTATTTATATAAACCTTATATTTAAATTAGCAAGAGTCTATATTCTTATTCCTAAAATAAATATTTCATAAATTAATTTCTATATTATATCATATATACATTTTCTTTATAATTTAGAAGTTTCAGAGGCAACTATGGAGACTTAAGTTTATAGTCCCAAATTTAACTTTAAATCTTAAAATCGTCCATAAATAATATCTTTTATAATTTAGAAGGTTCAGAGGCAACTATAAAGACTTAGGTTTATAATCTTAATTTTAAATTTAAATCTTAAAATCATCCATAAACAATACTTATTAATAGTATAGTTATTAATAGTATGTATGTGGTAAGAGAAAAAAAATTGCTTATATTTTTTAATTAAATAGAATAGTTATATATAACACTGAAAAAAAAATGGAATTAAAAGTAGTTGTATTTCTTCATCAGGTATATCTTTTATTAAATTATTAAAACCACACAGAAAAGAAATATATATTATTTGTATACACTAAATGTATTTCAGTAAAGAGAACAAAAAATCCTTTCGTTGAATTAAAAATATTTTTATCTCTTCATAACGCAGAAATATTTGTTAAATTAAAGATAGTTGTACTCCTTAATGGATGAATGCGTGTCTTTTTCCCTTTACCAATATGTTCCATGACCATTAAAGTTCCCTTCCCTGTTGTTTTCATGTCTGCCACAGAATGATAATAGTAAAAGCTGTTATCGTCTTTGTCTTCAAAATCTATTCAAGAAACTGTTGGGCCACCAACCTTTTCCTTTCTAGTGTTGACAAAAATTGTGCTCATTAATGCTTTCTCTACAGTCATCAAATCCTTTTCATTCTTCGGCGGTGCATTAACAAATAAAAAAGGCTTCTGGTTTGGCCCATTCAATGGAAATTCAAAATCTTGGGTGTGGAATATAATTGCATTAAACTTCTAACCAAAACTTTATAAAAGTCAATATAAATAATTTAGTATTTTTTTTTTAAGATATTAAATTCGAGAGTGCTATATATATATATATATATATTTTGTTTTTTAACCATTATTATAAAAATATTGTTTATTTGAAATGTTTTAATTGGAAATAGTCATGTTATTGACGACTTTGGTCTTTGGACGTTCTAGGTTCAAGTCCTCCGTGAACCTTCAAGCATGCATTCACCCAATTACATGTATATATATCAAATATTATGAACTAGAATATTTTGATTTTTTCTTCGCACATTAAAGCTCCATTCAATTAAACATGACCATTTACCATATGTCAATAAACACTATTAAAAGACATCTTGTTCCAATTTTATAATGTTATGCCAATTCTTTTATTATTTTATAATGATCATGTTATTATTTTCACGAGTAAATGAAAAGCATGTAAACAAATCTATGGAATTTTGTATACTTGGATATATTCAAATATGAAATTATGTAAATACATTAATAAAAATATAAATTATGTATTTGATAGATATCAACGAATTCATAAATTTAGTTCATATTCTCTTTATGATATTTTGTAATATGTTTGCTTTACCGAATTAAATTAATGTTTTTTTATTATTAATTTTTAGTCAATTGTATGGTTGATTTTGTCATAAAATCAAATGCATTAATTGTTTACAATGGGAATGGAAACCGGATAGAACCATGCTTAAACTACACAGATATATTTTGAATTATTTTATCTGGGATTGGACACATCATACTTTTTGATGGATATCTAAATTTGTGTTGTGTATTTTTTAGAGGAGTGATATGACTAATATATATATATTTTTTTCATTGGTTTAATGATCTTTGTTCACAATATAGGTTTAGGATATTATCTAACCAAATGATACATAAACAATCTCTCTACCCTAATGCTCCATTATTGTGTCACACATGAAACTCTATATTAAATCATGCATCAAGTATGTTCACGTTTGCATAATGAAAAAACTTATCATAAATTCGTAAAACGCATTCCTTATAATCTATTAATTGACATGCATTCCCTCTAACACGTCACTAAAGTATTAACAAGTCACTGAAGTATGAACAAGGTACATGGTTTGAGGTGGATTTCGGATTTGTAGATAAAAAACGATATCAACGAAATTTAAATATGGATGTGGGATATTTAAAAAAATATCATAACCTAATTAATGCAATTACGAACTTACACTTGTGCGTAGACTGAACTAGAAGATGTACCTAAACACAAAATGGATGAAAACTACTTAATCTTGAACGAGAACTTGTATGCCGCCTCTAAATACATAATACAAAGTAAATCGTTATTAGTGGACTTCAAAAGTATTCAAAGTATGTAATACCCAAGATTTGACACTTTGATATACAACGATAAGATAGCATGATGCCATGGTTTGAGTAGCGATTGTCTTGCATATATTTTCATGAGATATGATTTTTTTATATCAGGAGAGATATGTAAATATTATTTTAAAAATTATTATAAGTATTAAAGGAAAACTACTAAGAGCATGAGAGGCCAGAGGGAAAAGGAAAGTAGGTATAAGTGGGATGAAAAGTGATTATAATTTTTGTGTTTTTTAATTTTGATCATTTCTCTATGTTTTTTAAATCATTTCACTAGGTTCTTTAATAAAATTATCAATTTCAAATCATTGAATTTGATGGTTTCTTTAGGGGAATTCTACATTCCATATTTATGATGAGCTAGAGTTTAAGTTCAAACTTAGAAGAGAGTATGAGATTCAATCCTATGGGAATTCAATCTATATGGAAATTTGAACCATCCCTTTCCCCTTTCCTTTTCTTCATGCATGTTTGACGAGAATTCTTAATTTGATCATCAAAACTACTACCATCCATTCTCTCCTATCATCCATTTTTAGATTATTTCATGCTAGCCATTCGAGCATTTTTCATTGGAGGCTATAAGTCACTCAGGGAAACTAAGGAACAAAATATTGTGAAACAAAAAGCAAAGAGATAGAAAGTTGCACAACATCATAGACAAAAACTTCATACGAAACCTTTCCCAATCCTTATAGATTGGTAAATATTTAGTGTCCAAGTGACAAGAAAAACTTTATTGGGATTTCCTAAAAGTATGAAATATGTTGGAATCCTTATACATGTATTGATGAAAATTAGAATGAAGAAGATATATGATGGAATATGTTCCTTGTGTTGAAAAAATAATGAAATAGAGTGCCATGGCTACACAACTTGGTTGACTACTCTAAGTGTTCTTTCATGATTTACTCAACTAAAAATTATATCCATTAGAAGAATTGAGTCGCTTGAGTTTTCTGGCTTTCTAAATAAGAACAATAGCTTTAGATGAGCGCTCAACATGCCAATAAAGAGAAGTTTGTTCAAATATCAATTCAATTAAAAAACTATAAAAAAAAATGCAAAAATAAACCAATAATTTTTTCTCCAAATTTATCTAATTTAAAAGATTAAACCTTGTGAAATATTTAAAATTTGTAGTTGGACTCAATAAAATTAGTACTATCATCAAATCTACTCCACCTCTACAATTTCTCTCATTTATATATGGTTTAATTATTTTCTTCTATAATTTATATTATATTATTTTTATTTCATTAGATGATTTAAAAAAAAAATCACAAAATCTAAAAGAATACAGAATTTTAAAAATTTATGTTCAAAAATTTAGGTTTTCCCTTCGGATTATAAATTTTCTATTTTTAATAAATAAATCCCAATATCTAGAAGAATCTAGAGCTTAATTAAACTGTTGTTTATCAACATTTCGCCATTGATTATTTGAAATCATGAACAACTATTTCTCCTATCTTAAAATATCATAAATTGTAATTTACTTAGCAAAGTCCCATATATATCAATATATTGTAATCCACTTTTTTTTCCTACAATTCAAAACTTAATATGGGAAAATTGAATCCACAAATTGAGTATAATAAATTAAATTAAAAAAATAAAAAAAAACTATTAAGTATACTAAATTAGTTGTAAAAATAAAGATTAAAAAGTAATACTAAACGAAAATCCCATGGTATTTTCTTCACGATTTCCATGATAAATGAGAGTATGTCTCATAGACAAAAGTTTTGGTTCAAAACTCCATAGCATAGCCAACAAAAACTAAATAAATAAACTAATAAATTTTCACACAAAACCACATTTAATCCACTTTAAATTCAAATTGCTTCAGTTCATCAAAAGAGGAAGGAATCATCCAACGCCCCTTCATTTGGAAATTCATATATGATTTTTTTTTCTTACTTAATGCATTTTTCATTTACAAGAAATCCCTCTTATTGATTTTTGTTTTTTCAAATTAAATTAAATTAAATATGTATATATGTAATTTTCCATAGGGCGTAGAATAGATAGTGATGAGGTGTATTGTTTACTAATTATGTGATGTAAAGGTCATTTGTTCAAAACTCTGTGGGTAAAAATTTGGCCATGTTAAGGGTTGGTGTGGTTGAGGTCGGGTACGATCCTTGGGTGATTTCAATGGCTTAAATGCCGCCAGGTCACAATTTATCGAGCCATAAGTCAAGCGTAATGTAATCTCTCGACAACTCAGACAACTTGAAAAACTATAACATATAATATATATTATATATATATATATATACTATATATATATAAGAAATAATTAAAATCTAATATAACATAAAGATTGTGAAATAATAACATAAAAAAAAGTAAATATTTAATTTAAAATTGGTTTTTATATTATAAATCTTAAATATATTTTTTATCAATTATGTTTTTCTAATCATAGATAATATATGAGAGATATAATCTCTACTTTTTATTATTAGAAGATAATAGCCAAATAAACACAAGCTTAAAGTTACATTTATTGATAGTTGTTATGCTGGTTTAATCACAGTTTAATTTGACTCAATCGCAAGAATTTAATAACCAAGGTAAGTCTATTTATTTCAAAGGTTTTTGCATTAGCTATGCGAATACATAACATCGAGGGAAAGAAATGAAAGAAAATGTCGTTGAACACAATTCTAGAACTTAAAGCACTCATGCAAAATTTAAAAAGGCATTCCACAGGAATGAAATTCACTCATCACACTTCATGTTTTTCCCAAAGAATAGGTGTGCCACACATCATTAATAAAATTGTATCAACTGATTAAATATTATAGTTCTAACCAATCCTATGTAATAACATATAGTGAATCTGAAAACAGAATTGCATTAGCACTACAATTCATACAACAAAATTAGTGAATCTACACTTAGAAGAAAAATAGAACAAAACAACTAATGATTACTATTGAAATCCCTACTAAAGAGCAGGGAGCTTTGATGCAGGAGCATGCGGCTCAGAAGGAGAAAGCCTTCCAACTCATTCCAAAAAGTCAAAAAAAAAATCTACAGGCAAGGGAGTGGGATCCTTTAGCCTACAATTTCTATGTTTTCTTACTTAAAATAGGATAAGAATAGAACATGCTATCTTTTTAAAGTAGAATAAAAGTGGAGAATAAAGCTTCACGCTTTAAATCATTATGTAAAAAGGAAAAAGCCTGCTTTTGTAAAAGGTAAGGTCTGAGAAGACCTATCCCTTATGTATGTATAAAAATAAAGTGGCAGCGAAGCTCTCATTAGAGAGAGGGGCGTGCCAGAAGAAGTATTATTAAACTTTTATCTCAGCGTTCTTATGAATCATTGATTTTCTGTTAAACTGGATGCATGCACCCAATAATTTAATTGACTGTGCATTAAGGAGTTGAATCGCCTTCCTATCTCCGCTTGATGTTTACTGTGTGTGTTGAAACATTTTGGTTCGGTTGTTTTCATTATAATAACATATTGCTGCGCCTATGAATCTCATTTTATTACTGGCAGAGGAATACTCTGTTTGCACAGAGGAAGTGTGACATTCTTTTAAGAGAACAGTAATGGACATAAAGCAATTGAGATCTCAGATGGATAGGAGCTGAACATTACAAGGCAATTTAAGGGAGCGTCGATTTCAAGCGGTCAAACTTTCCATTGTTGTGTGAAATCATTAAAACACCACCCAAGGGCATATCAATCGATATAAGGATGCAAGCCGGATACCTGTTCCGTGGATATACGAGGTTTTAAATCGAATGTAGAGAAAACACTGTGGAAATTGGATAAAGAGAAAGCGCTGTTAAATTAGAAAGCGTTGTTGAATTCATGGGAGGAATGGATTGTTACAAGGATCATCGTAAGGGAATGATGAACGAAGAGTCAAATCGGGGGAATTGCTGAAAAAGTCAAGTCTGGCTTTCGCAGAGTTAGATTAGATCCCTCATATGACCACCACTGCCAGGAAAGAATTCATCTTATTGCTCTGGCACTGCCTTTACATGAATGATAACTGGCAGTTCGGGGTTTTAATCAGTCTGTAGAGCATGTGCACTGTTTGCGGATCAAAACCTTCATTCAAAGAATCACCAGTCAATTAATTCCAAAAGGTCAGTGGGAGAGTTATGATCTTAGTCTAATTACCATATGTAAATATGGTGTTGGTCTTGTGTTGTTGCCTCAAGCTTGACCACCAAACGCATAGACGCCACAACAAGACCAGGTGAAGCAGCACCTGCAAACCACTATAATCGAATTGGTATATATGCATTATAATTCAGGAAGCAGGTGTGGATCGTTGAGTCGAGTTCTAGATTGGGTTGTAGGATCCATTGTTCATGATGGACAGAGTTTGAAACCTCAGCAGTAAACCGCTGATGTCCATACTAGAGCTCCAAGATATGGAGGTCTTATAAATAGCTGAATCCAGTAAATCCGTTAAAGGTCTATATGCTTTCCACGTTCAGCAAGGTAGCCTATTATTGACTGATGATTTGGTTTCTTTACATTAATTGCTAGGATTTAGTGTAATTCTAATAGTTTCCATCCAAATAATTTGAAGGGGAGAAATAAAGAAGGTTCCTGATACGAGTCACTACTCGTTAATTAAAAAGTTTCTGTTTCAAGTTGTGGAGTCACTACTTTCTTCTGTGTGGCTAAAGTGAAGCAGAGAGAACTCTTGCACAAGGAGCAGCGGTGTAAGTAATTTCTGATGGGTGAAACAGAGTGTTTGAATATCCTGGTAATTGCAGGGTAGGCCCTGCATCAGGTGGTATCAGAGCGGGAATGCTTTGTTGAAGAAGTTTGCTTTTTGAATGAGTCCAGTTAAGAACTGAAGAGTGTTTTTAATGTGTGATGAATGATTTGATATGCAGCATACACAATTGTAGTGAAGAAGATTGCAGAAGTGGAAAGAAGACAAGATCATGCAAAGATATTAAAGGTGAGATGATTTTTTGAGTTAAAATTTATGATTGAAGTTTATGGTTGTAGAGAAGATGATGGCAGTGAACCTGGCATTCAGCTGAAGGCTGAATAAGGAGGACAATTGCAGTGTCCTGAAGAAGAAAAGTGAGTTGAAGAGATAGCCTAGAGAGAGCAGAGGAGTTCTCAAGAGGTTCCAGAGGCAGTGAACCAGTACTTACCAAAAGACTGAGTGAGGAGAGCTTGGTGAGGTAAGTGGCAACAAGAGAGATTGTTGTTGCAGAGGCTAGTAGAACTCATGGTGAGTGAGAAACTCATGAGGAAGCAGTCTGCCAGAGGGAGAGGGACTTTCAGAGGAAAAGGAAGTCAAGGTGGTAGTGGAAGATCTACAACACCTAAAGAACGAGCTAGCAGTAGCTCAACCCAACATGCACCCATAGGAGGTGATGCAAGAGGCAGAGGGAGTTTTTCTAGAGGAAGAAGAGGTTCATAGAAATGCCACAAAGATGAGATGACTGCAGAAGTTCGAGAAAGAAAGATTGCAGTAATAAAGGTACAATTGCAGGTACTGGAAGAATGGCTGCAAGAGCAGAAAAACCAGAATAGAAAATGGCTCTTTCCACTGAAGGGAAAGAGAGTGATTTGGCGACAATTGCAAAGGAGGTTGAGGCAAATTGTGATTGCCTTGTTGAAAAAGGGACTTATATTTTTTGTGCCAAAGAGGGAATTTGAAGATTCCACACGCAGATATGTTCAAAGGAAAATGTTGGAGGAAGCAGTCAAGACTAAAAAGTCTTGTGGTTTTAAAACTGATGAGTTGTGTATGTTTGCAGGTGCAGAGGAGGTTTCCATTGGTGAAACAGAGGAGAAG
>APFE030907384.1:11377-37956 GCA_000404065.3 Pinus taeda | reverse complement strand
ACCTTGCAGCTTGTACAGAGTTCCAATCCGAACTCCCCGCATCAATACCAGTGCTCCTCGAACCATCTTGCAAGTATCCTTCTCGAACATTGTCTTTACACCTGCATCATCCAACTTGCTTAAAGAAATCAGATTTTTGGCCAGTGCAGGAATATGCAGAACACCCGGAAGGGTTCTAACCCTTCCACCTTGCAACTTCAACTTTACTTTTCTGCGACCAATGATTCTACCCTTCCTATCATCTCCTAAGAAGACATCACCACCATCGTATTTCTCATACTCGCAGAACCACTCTCTATGGGGAGTGAAGTGAAAGGATGCACTTGAGTCAATCAACCATGCCTCATGATCGACATGTGTACTTGAAGAAGCCAAGTACACATCCCCACCTTCATCTGAGGTGGTTTTCGCCTCTGCAGAAGGAGCATCGTCAGATCCCTTTCCTTTAGCAAGAGCTTTAGATTTACAATCCCTTCTGAAGTGCCCTTCCTTTCCCCATTTCCAGCACACCACCTTGATAGGTTTTCCTGGAGATTTAGATCTCCCTCTAGATTTACATCTCCCACCCCATGACTTATTTTTGTTTCTGTTCTCGGACCGTCCTCGTACAGACAAGGCATCACCATACTGGTTGTCCATATTTTTCTGTCTCATCTCCTCTGTCAGCAAGTCTGAGACAATTTCATCAAACTGAAAAGCAGTTGCATTGCTACCTATTGCAATAACCAGACTATCCCACGAATCTAGTAAAGAAAACAACAAACTGATGCACTTATCTTCATCTAAAATTTTAATATCAACAGATGATAACTGACTTACCACAGTATTAAATGCATTTAGATGCTCTGTCACCGAGTCTCCATCTTTCATCCTCAGCTTATACAGCTTTTTCCATAGGAATAGTTTATTCACCAGAGACTTAGATTGGTACAAAGTCCCTAACTTGTCCCATAGAGCCTTCACCGTAGCTTCCCCTGATACATTTAGCAATATTGAATCTGAGACACACAATAATATTGTGCTCTTTGCCTTCCGATCCAACTTCTTCCATTCTTCATCAGTCACTCCCGTTGGTTTAGTACCTGGATCTACCGCGATCCACTGATCTTTATCCACCAACAGATCCTTCATCTTGAGTTTCCACACTCAAAACTTCTGACCATTGAACTTCTCAATCTCTATATTTCCATTGCTCGCCATCTTCTTTCACCACCAGAATCGATCTCGTAGATCTCCCACTGAACAAGGTCTACCACAGGCCTGAGCGAAATGCCTCAGCAACAAAGGTTTCCCCTTGAAGACAAAACAGCTCTGATACCAAATGTAGGTTTTAACCCTGTACAGAAATTACCTGCATACGAATTCTAAAACAAAGAAAATAAAAAATGTGAGAGCATAACACATAAAACACATATGCACAAAGATTTTTCCCTGGATCCCAAAATCAGGACTACCAGCTTGATTTTTCATTATGTTCCTTTCAATGTTACAATAGATATTTATACATGCCGAAGCATCCAATACCATGGCCCAAAAACCATCGCGTCCAAAACCATGGACAGAAAACCATAGGTAGGTTCGCCCAAGTCAATATAGGGTCCAAAAAAAATTTTCCCGGGGCGTTGCTTCGGACGCCGTAGAGGGGGGCTACTCGCCCCCCTCAAACCCCTCGAACAAGGGGGGCTACCGCCCCCCCGTGACCTGCCCACTGTGCAATCGCCGCAATGAAGGGGGGGCTCTGCCCCCCCTCTAACCCCCCAGTTCACTACATAAGTTAGTCGTGGAAAGAATATAACACAACCCAACATTACTTTCTGTCTAGTTAATACCTCCTCCACCTGTCTGGTTAATACTTCCCCCACCTATCTAGTTAACACCTCCCCCATAAAACCCTTCCCTAAAGAATACCTTTGTCATATATATACACCAAAATTGTCTTTTGTTTACAAAATTACCACAAGAGGTACATTTTTTACAGTACACAGATTTTTAAAATTCATTCATTGATATCTATTATGGGAGTGGTTCTCATCGGCAAGGAAAATTATCATGAGTGGTCTTAGAAAATCAAATACACTCTCATTTTTAATGGGCTATGGAAAGGAGTGTGTGTTGGAGACGAAGACAAAGAGCCAGAATAACCTACCTCAGACAAGGAATTTTCCATTTGGGAAATAAGAATAACAAGGCTTATGCATTGATTGCAGTGTCTGTAAATGAAGAGATGAGTCGCCATATTTTTCCATCTCAAATGCTTTCGAAGCCTTACAAAAACTTAAGGAACTCTATGACTCACACTCTGCACTTGAATTTCTTCAACTCATGATTAAATTGTTCACCCTTGAATTACAAAATTACGATCCTCTTGCTCTTGCATCAGAAGTAAAATTTATTACGCATGATATCAAAGTCAATAATGTTCAACTAGACATTCCTCTGATAGCTTTTGTCAAGGCACTTTATCCCACTTACTCAAATTATCTTGAGTCATTGCAAGCAAATGGAAACCTCCAAGATATTACCTTTGACTCCCTTGTGAAAAAAATTGTTGAAAGAGAAAAAGATTTTGGGAAGAAGACAGCTACTTAGTCTTCTGAAGAGGCTGTGTGTCTTGTACATAGAGAGAAGAATCTTACTCAAGATTCTTCCAGAGGAAGAGGTGGTCGAAGAGGAAGAGGAAGAAATTTCAGAGATAGGGGGGGTAGACACTCTCAAGGATAAAAGTCAGATTTTCGTTACATACGCTCCAAAAGAGATGGATCACATGATACATCCACATGCAAGTTTCCTTGGGAGAGAATTGAGTAGGAAAGAAACCAACCCAAAGGTAAAACTAATGACAAAGAGAAAGTTAAAGCACTTGAATCTGCTCACTATGTGTGAGACAGTGTCATATTGGAGTAAATGAAGACTTATTTAATGCTTCACTTGCTTCTTGGCAAAATGTTGTGTTGCTTGATTGAGGAGAAACTTGCCACATGAATTTTAGAAGAGATTTTTTTGAGGAATTTACTGACAATGCTGATGGAGCAGTATACTCTGTAGACAAATAAAAACTCAACCCATCAGGGTGATGAGGCCCAAAAATGGGTAAGTTATTGGGCTCATTTTGCCTATTATTCTCGATTAATCCGGCATTCTTCATAGTTTATGCATGCTTTTGAGTATATTTATGTTAATTGAATGAATGAGAATAGTCACTTGACCATGAAGTCTAATATGTGCTTATTGCAGATTTTTGGACATCTTTTGGACCAAGGTCAAGCATTTATGAGCTAGTTGATAGCCAAATACGAGGGAACAAGGCTGAGGATTAGTAGGAAGGGTGTCTCCTACACCAAACGGCCCCTTCCTCGAGTTCTCCAACATCAGCTCAGAGTTCAGCAATCCATCAAAGATGATTTCCAAGGGCAGCCGAGCAACTTTTGTGAAGTGGCTGATTACTTGCAGTTTTGAGTAGCCAGGCCCCTTGAGTTAAGGAGGGTTGTTGGAGGTCCTCGTGGTGCATAAGTAGGAAGGCTTCCAGCCTTGGTAGTTTAGCTCTTGAACATTTGTATTTCGTACTTTAGTGCTGCTCTGCCTTTCAGCTCATTTTTGAGCTTTTGCTGTAAACATTTTTGTGACATGGTTATTTTTTGAGTAATGGAGACTAGTTTCACTTTACATTAGCTCTGAGTTTCTCTTAGGAGGTTGTAGCTCTTGGGTTTGGACCCAACCCAAGTGCCAGTACCTCCTTTGTGTACTTCTATATGTTTTTTTGTTGCATTCCTAGAATAATTTCTGCTATTTAGATTAAAATATTACTTTGGTACTTAGGTCGTTTTTTGGATGATTGAGATAGATTTTCATGCTTCAAGTTGATTTGGTAGTTTGGTGAAGGAAAAAACCTACAAAAAGGCCACCAAGCAATCCTTGATCTCATCTCTCCCTCCTTGTGACCATGAGCCGAGAGCAAGGCCTACTTCCTGCCACAAAAACATTGCTTTTGCCTCTTCATGCAATTTCTAGTGTTAGATTTTTAGTTAGGAAAGTTGATACCTATTGTACTTGAATGTTTAGAATCTGTTCTTACTAGTTTCCATAGTTATCTTGCATAATTTTCTACCAATAAACTTATGTTCATCGTGTTTCTGGTTTTTAGGTCAAAGTAGGTCAAAATAGCTGGATCTTCGGTTTTCCTAGTCTTTGTTGATCAGTCTTGGAAAATAGTGTGCAGAACACCTGTGATACCTCCCTACCTACCCTTCCCCCATCATAAAACCTATTCCAACCCCCTAACTCAAATTCCTCCCCTTCATTGACCACATTTTCTCACCTTGCGCTAATTTCTACATTTTTGTGCAACATTTCTCTCGCCATCCTTAAACAAATCCAACCACCTTCATCACTCCCAAGCTTCATTCACCTGGTGCTAGACCCCTCCACATCCTCATCCAACCTCCATTTCCACTTTTCCACCATTTTTCCTCCATCAACCCCCCAAAATCCTCTTTCGCAACATCCTCTAGGACATCCTAAAGAACCCCTGCAAACTTTCTATAGAAGATCACGAGATTAGTTTTTCGAGATCTGATCACTATGAAAGTCTTTGGAAGGGTTCTAGGGACCCCTTAGGTCCTCTTCTCACCTTCCCAACCTCCTACAAGCGCCTACCCCATTTCCTTTCACCAATCAAGCTTTGCACAGTCAAAAATAGTTAAAGCACATGCATAATAATTCTACAAGATTACTCAAAAATACAAAAAGATGTTCCTTTTCAGATTACGCTTCAAAAGTAGCTTATTCACATGCATTTTACCTTTCTAGAAGTCAATAGCATCCATTCCCACCACTTTCGTCTCTTTTCTTGCACCAGTAGGGTTAGTCGGTAAAACTAGGGTTTGCGTTTCTTTTCAGTTTTCAGCTTCTTTCTGCAAGTAGACTAGCCTCCTTTGAGTTAGCTTTCATCCATCACAATTAAAAGCTTCTTCTAAGAGCTCATAGAAGTTTTCGTAAGCTCCTTGTGGACTTGTACCAGCTGATCAAGTGACAGCCTACGACAAGAGCTAGTACTTGTGCATATATCACCGTCGCTTCTAAGTTTGCTACGAACTACCTGGTTGATAAAAATAAAGAAGGGAGTCCCAAGAGTTGCAACATTATTGCTACAATATTAGAGCCCACCATCTTTTTCGTGCCATTGCCGGGGAAGTGTCAGAGCATTTGTGATTGCTACTTTTCTTCTATTTTCTACTGCAACCTTCTACTAAGTAGTTTACTTCAACAAGCATAGAGTGGATTATTTCATTTCCGCAAAAGTAGATTAGACATTTCCTACTTTCATAGAGTAGATTTTCAATTCTGCAATTTCAATTCTGCAAGCATAGATTAGCATTTCAATTACGCAATTTCAATTCTGCAAGCATAGATTAGCATTCCAATTCAATAATTTCAATTCTGCAAGCATAGCTTAGCATTTCATTTCTGCAATTTCATCTCAGCAAAATAGATTAGTCCTTCCCTGCTTTCATTTTCAATTCCACATTTTCATTTCAGCAAGATAGATTTTAATTAGTTGCAGTTCAATCTCTTTCAGTTTTGTAGGTACAAGCAAAAAAAAAACAAAAATCAACCAAAAATACTTCATTTCATGCCTCGTAGGAACAGGGGCAATACAGGAAAATTCTTACCCAACACCCCTGCCACATCACTAAGTCACCCTTCTCTCTTCTTCAGTGGCAGTGGTCCAGAAGAACCTATAGGTGAACCTCCTAAGATATACGAAGATCCTATAATAGTGGAAGAGCAAGAGAACATTCCTCTTGAGACCATGGCTGAACATAGAAACCATATAGGGGATGAGGAAAGAATAGAAGGTGCCTTTCCCATCCGAGAGACCAATGGGGAGACAAAAATGAAAAACATAAGTCCCTCAGCCTTACCTCACTTCCATGGATTGACCACTGAAGACCCTGATACCTTCTTGTTTGAGTCTGTTGTCCTTTGTGGAACTTATGACTATGCAGAAGACGAACAAAAGTTGAAACTCTTTCCCTCTACCCTCAAGGATGCAGCACTACGCTGGTTCTTGGGGTTACCTAGAAACAATATCACAACCTGGGCTCAAATTCAGCAAGCTTTTAACAACAAATATCGGGACTACTGTAGTTCAAAGGAAACAAAGGGAGAAATATTTTGGATGACCATGGGAAGTGATGAATCTTTAGAAGACTATGAAGAAAGGATCCAACTTAGTTATAAAAGGGCCACGTGCACACTTGACCCTGAATCTCTGAAGTTGGTTCTACTCTGAGGAGTACCTGAAGACCTTCTAGATACCCTCCATTTGCTAGCTAGAGGAGACATCTACCAACTACCTTATGATGACATAAAGATCGTGTTTAGAAACCATTTTAGGGCAGGCCAGAAAAGAGGTAGGGGGAATCCACTTCTAGCTAGTGCCACCTTCTCCAAACATGAGTTTACAAATTAGATGGAAGACCTTAAAAGTGAGGTGAGAAAGACCATTTCCATGCAACTAGATACTTTCTGAATCAAACAGAAGAAAGAGGAAGCTGAGAGGGCTTTGGAAATATTTTGTCCCAGATGTACATAGAAGCATCCTAAGTACGAGTGTCCATTGCACTCAGTAGAGGTATGTTTCGTTTGTGAGGAAGACCACCCTACAAACTAGTGCCCCACCTTACCCGAACATAAAGCTATGTACCAAGGGGATGAAGGAGTCACTGAACCACTCTACTTCCTCAACCAAAGGAGGCCGCATGGATCTAGACCTTACTAGTAGGGGATGCAAGGGACATCCCAAACCTATTACAACCCCAACCAGTCCACTCACATACCTTCTTGGGCCCCCCCCGCTCATCATTCCTAGTTGGCACCCCCTCCTTGGTCTTAGCCATCTCAATACCATACTCAACCTGCTACTCATTCGTTTCATTCTCATGTTTAGCCACAACCTCAGTGGAATGCACCTTAGCAGGGGTGGGGGCCCAAATACAACTCTACTCCCAATATTTTTCCTCAACCACCTACTCAACCACAACCATTACCTCCTACTCCTCTAAGACAACCCCTGATGCCTGCTCAGCCAAACTCGAACCCCAACAGCAGACAGGCCCAATAGGTATATATGGGAGAGACAACATGCCCTACCTATGCTGTGGAGATTTAGGAGATCAACCTATGATCTAGGAAGGTCCTCCCAAATCGCCAACCTCCTCCTCTAGAGGATGAAGAAGAGAAACAGGAAAGTGAACTGAAAGCCATTCCACCCTTTCCTGAGAGGCTAACGGCAACAACGCAATCAAACCCAATAGGAGACTGAACTTTTGGGAGAGCTTAAACAGTTGTGTGTAAAAATACCACTTCTCCAGGACATAAAAGATGTACCAATCTACAACAAATTGATCAAGGAGAAGTGCTTTAGGCATCGAAGAAGGCACAAGAGAGATGCCCCAACTATCAATGACGTAGGAAAAATATCTAATATAATGTTGGGACAAGTAATCTATCCAAAATATTTGGACCCTGGGAGTCTTGTAGTTGATGCCCACATCAATGGCACCATAATCACACACACCTTGATTGATCTAAGGGCTTCCATTAATGTGATGACCAGGGACACTATGCTCAAACTTAACCTTCAGAGTTCCCTAAGAAAGACCTCGATAGTACTATAGTTAGCAGACCACTCCACCGTGACTCCCGAAGGGATTGTGGAAGATGTCATGGTCTCTGTTGATTCTTGGGAGTACCCTGCAGACTTCTTGGTCCTTCAAGCAAAGGAAAAACTCACTGGATACCCCCTCATTTTGGGGAGGCTTTGGTTAGCTACTGCAAATGCTTACATCAGTTGTCAAGCTGGGAGCATGACCATCAAGAATGGGCCTATGCCCAAATAGCTAGTCCTATATCCTCCTGCCCAACCTTTGCTAGAACATGACTTACCTCTCTGGTTGGAGGAGGGAGATGAGGATGAAGTCTGCTTTGCACCAGAATGCACAGTGGAAGCCACCAGGGGAGGTCCTCAAACCAAGGATGACCTGATTGAGAATTTGATTCAAAATCCACCTCCCAGTGTGCTGCCATTAGAGGAGTTGGTGGAAGGTACCAAAGCTAGTGCTTTAGTGGACCTCTGTCTCGCTGATCCGACCTCTCCTAGAGTTAAGAATGTGGAATTTGGCCCTGAAAGAACGTTGAAGATCAGCTCATCCCTATCTCCTTCTCAGGAGAAGGAGCTATGTAGCTTATTGAACTGCCATTTGGATGCTTTCGCTTGGACCTATAAGGAGATGAAAGGAGTCCACACTTTGGTCTGTACCCATCACATTTACATTAAAGAGGATTGTAAACCAGTCAGGTAGCCTTAGAGAAGAATGAATCTAGCCCTTAAGGACATTATCAAAGAAGAATTGCAAAAGTTGTTGGATGCATGATTCATCTACCCCATCTCCGACAGCGAGTGGGTTTCTCCTCTGGTGCTTGTACCCAAGAAAAATTAGAAGTGGAGAATCTGTGTAGATTATCAAGAACTTAACAAAGCCACCGAGAGGGACCATTTCCCTTTGCCTTTCATAGATCAATTGTTAGATGGACTGACAGGGAAGAAGTTCTTTTCTTTCCTAGATGGGTTCAACGGGTATAATTAGATCCAAATCATCCTGGAAGACCAAGATAAGACCACCTTCACTTGTCCATGGGGTACCTTTACCTATCGGGTCCTTTCCTTTGGGCTATGCAATGCTCCTGCCACTTTCCAGAGAGTAGTACTGAGCATATTTGCCGAGCTGGTTCATGATTCGGTAGAAATCTCTATTGATGACTTTACTCCTTATGGGTCCAACTTCCATGAAGCATTGACTAACCTGGGAAAAGTTTTAACGAAGTGTATTGAAATGAACCTGTCCCTCAGTCTTGAAAAATGTGAATTTCTAATGACTGAAGGGACTGTGCTAGGTCATACAATTTCTCAGCAAGGATTACAGGTGGATCCCAATAAAATTGCTATCATCCAAAGGGTTCCACCTCCTCAAAAGGTAAGAGATGTTCAGAGCTTTCTAGGCCTGGCAGGATATTATAAAAGATTGATTAAAGATTTCAGTAAGCTAGCCTCTCCATTGTTTGGTCTTTTGGGGAAAGATGTTGAGTTTATATGGACTAACAAATGTGAAGAGGCTCTAGATGAGTTGAAAGATACACTAGCAACTGCCCCAATCTTGAGAGGTCCAAACTGGGCCCTACCTTTCCACATCCACACTGATGCCTCGAACAAAGCCATAGGGGGGGGTAGCCTTAAGGCAAGTTGAAGAGAAGCTACCATATGCCATATATTTTGTTAGCAAAAACCTATCTAAGGCATAATTAAACTATACTGTAATGGAGAAAGAGCTCCTAATTGTAGTCCATTCCCTAAACAAGTTCAAACACTACATCACTGTTTATCAAACAATCATACACACTGATCATGCTGAGATTAGGTATTTGATGAAAAAACCTGATGTAAATGCTTGAATCATTAGATGGTTACTTTTATTGCAACAATTTGACTTGACCATTGTTGACAAGCCAGATAAGGAAATGTTGTTGCTGATTTCCTATCTAGAGTAGATTTTCCTATAGGGCAAGAAGGGATGGTGGATGATCGAATGCTAGATGAACACCTATTTTCTATTTCAGTACTCTCTCTATGGTTCTTTGACATAGCAAATTACTTGGTTTCAACACAGTTCCCTCCACACCTATCCTCAAAGCAGAAGAGCAGGATCATGAGGAAAAGTGTCCCATTCACTTATATTGGGGGCAACCTATTTAAACTTGGCCCGAATCAGATTTTGAGGCATTGTGTTAGGGAGGAGGAAGTTTTTGACATCATCCTAACCTGTCATGATGGACCCTGTGGAGGCCACTTTGCAGCAAAAAAGACCGCCTTCAAAATTCTACAGGTAGGCTACTATTGGCCCACTCTTCATCAAGGTGTCAGAAGATACATCAGCCAGTGTGATCGATGTCAAAGGATGGAGAAACTGACTCTGAGGGATGAAATTCCCCTCCAATCTCAAGTGACTCTTGAGCCATTTGAGAAGTGGGGCGTGGACTTTGTGGGTCCTATCAACCCTCCTTCAAAACAAAAGTCTTATATCATTATGTGCACAGACTACCTGACAAAGTGGGTAGAAACAAAATCAATCAAGACAGTGAAAGAAGAAAAAGTGGCTGAGTTTTTGAGGGAAAATATCTTCTACAAGTTTGGCTACCCAGGAGAATTAGTCACAACTCAAGGAAGTCAGTTTACCTCCAACCTGATTGAAGGCCTTCTCGCTCATCACAAGATTAAGCACATAACTTCCACCCCTTATCATCCGCAAGCAAATGGGAAGGTTAAAGTCACTAATAGAGCTTTGGAAGAGATTTTGACTAAAGTGGTGAGCAGCAGCAGAAAATATTGGGCAGATTGCTTGGTTGAGGCCACCTGGGCCTACAAAACCACTTGGAAAACTACAACAGGTTTCACACTTTATGAGCTGGTCTATGGGAACAAGGCTTTGCTGTCTGTAGAATTCGAGTAAAACACATTGAGGTTGGCAGCTCAACTAGACCTAGATCTCAGCCATGCACAACAGGAATGATTACTACAGCTGAATGGATTAGATGAACAAAGAATGCAGGCCCTTCTCCACTCAGAGGTGGTCCAACTCCAAATAAAGATATGGCATGACCGGCACCTTAACAAAAAGCAATTTTAGCTAGGAGATTGGGCACTATTATATGACTTGAGATACACAGATTTCAAAGGGAAGTTGAGGACAAGGTGGTTGGGATCATATATAGTGGAAAAATGCAACGACAATGGTCTAGTCCTTATCAGGACCATTCATGAAGAAGTCATCCCCATGCTTGTCAATGGGCATCGATTGAAAATCTATAGGAAGCCCCTTTCTAAGTAGGAGTTCATTGAAACTCTAGATAAATGAGTGCTGGTAGTGGAGCAGGACCCTGTCTCCACTCCACCCACAACTTGAGCATAAAAAAGAAAAAGAGAGAAAAAATCAGAAAAAAAGAATAAAAAGATACTTGGGTGAAAACCTCTTCGAGGCGCCCAGGGTAGACAGTGAGGGTGAAAACCTCCTGGAGGCACCCTAGCTGTCTCCCTCTCAGAAAAAAAGAAAAAAGAAAAGAAAAGAAGAAAACCAGAAAATAAACCTAATCTTTGTTGAATAATTGCAAGTTGCAGGGAGAACATTGCAAGCTAGGAGGATTGCACAAAACAAGGACAGAGGTCAGCACTAGGCTGCAAGTATCCCTCACAAACAATTCCTCCATGACCACTACCCTTTCCTAACATTTGATCACATTTGGGTTAAGATTTCACCTTTTACAGGAAGTTTTGTGTCTTCTACAGGGAGATCCTGTAGAACCTACAAACAGGCCAGAAATGATCTTGGAAGAGAATCTAAAGGTTGGGAATCTGCCTATGAGGCCTACAAACATCCCTGTGTTTGTCCATCGCCATATGTCACCCTCTTCCATCTCTTTACACCTTCGTTGCACTCATCCTTTTATTTGTTCCTACACAATCACACACAAAAAAACCTTGTTTTCTTCATACTGCCAGCAAAAACTTTTATTGACAGATCAAGCAGCAGTTTCTCACTCACCATACCTATCAATCTCCATCTGGACTCCTCATCAGCTGAAACCCTCATTAGCAGTATAGCCCTGCTCATGCTAGCTTGCATTCCAGGAGGAGAAGCAGCTACAGGACATCCTATAGGAATCCTGTAGCAGCTGATCCTTCTGGAAGACATACTCTAGAGACATGGACAACCAAGAATGGTAAAAGAGACATGCAAAGGGCTCTTCTTGAATGTAAGAATATCAACAGCAGTCAAAGCCAAGCATACAGTGTGCATGCATTAACAACAAACGAAGGAATAGGTTCCAAAACACGTGCATGCAGCAACAACAAACGAAGGAATGGGTTCCAAAACTCGTGCATGAAGCAACAAAAAACAAAGGAATGGGTTAAAAAACCCAAAGTCTGCATAACACGGCCATGACCCCGTAGGTAAGTGCCTAAACTCATTCGTTAATTGCATAAATTATATTTTAAAAGTTGCATGCCTATGGGAATGGTTCTGACTGAGTGGAATCGGCAGCCAGTCAACTGGCCACCCTCAACCAGTTACATATCCTCGTGGGATCCAAAAGAGCCCTATTACATTCAAAATTGTCGATGAGATGTGCAGCCAGCATGTGGGGAGTTTCCACTCAGGGAGAAATCATCGGGACTGGTAGTGGTGGTGGTGGATAACGGTAGGGGGGAGGTGATGGTGGTCAGAAACACAGAAAAACATTATGGTTGTGACGTCGGATCAATGGTCTAGTTCAGCCACTTCATCCCCTCACCATGAATCACATCACAGTTAAAAGATGCCCGGCTAAAACATGCACCACCCTCTATTCATTCTGAACTCACAACGTCCTTGATTGGAGTACGTGTCCACCACTTCCAAAAACTAGTAACTAGTCATCCTCCACCAGTTCTTCTGCCTGTTTTCAAAAATCTCCCACGTATCGGGCTCCCTTAGAAGCACAATGTCATTCTATAGGAACCAGAGACCTTCTACATGAAGGGTTCTACAGGAAAGGCAGAACAGCTTTACGGAGAGGGGAAACCTGGGATTTTCATTGAATTTGGAGCTCCAAACAAGGTAGGCTCAAAAAAAATCCTCTATGAATGGTGTGTTTGTGCAAGGTGGTGAATTGAATGGCATTAGATTGGAAAATCAGAGCAAAAGTCTGCCTATGTAGTGGAAGTAAAGTGTTTGCCTACATATTGCACTAAGATTCCCCAGTTTTCCTGCATCAAAAATCTCATCCATGTTTTCTTTTTAAATTCTCCTATAGGGAAGATATATGTAGTCGTGGAGGCCATCCTGTGTGTGTAGAAATTTTTTTGAATTTGCATATCTGTTTGTGTGTTGAGAAGAGAACTTGATCCTTATGCTCTGCCTATAAAAACAAAATTCTTCCTTTCATAAACAGACAGTTGAGTTATGGGTCACAACAGTCTTAAAACAAGGGAATTGTTGCTAGTTGATATTGGACATGTGGGAAATTCCTTCTTGGGTTCATGGGGAGCCAAATTCAGTTATCCTCTATTTTAGATTGATTGTTTAGTTGCCTAAGCATTTCCTTCTCTGATTAAAACATAAAAAGAGCACTCTCACCATTCCAGGAGGATTCATAAGGAAAGAACCCTTGGACTCTAGCAAACTAATCGAGCATCCTGAGGTGGTGGACCTTTTCACCCCAGCAAATTGGATATCCTTCTTTGGAAAAATTCAGGGTCATGATGAGGAGATAAGTAAGGAGTTTTCAGTGTCCCTGAGACCACAATAAAGACACATGTCATGGTTAGTTTTAGGGGTTTGACCCTAGAACTTACCCCTCAGCTTATCAGTAGAGTTACTGGTCTACCATTGGGGCTCCCTTGGAGCAAAGAAGAGAGGTCATTCGGCCAAGTTGCTAAGAAAACATTCTTTCTGCCCAAGGAGCATCCTATAGAAGACAAACATGGGGTTAGAAGAACCAGCTTGCCTCCTCTCTAGAGTGAAGTGAGTTTCCAAATTATAAAGTACATCATGTGTGAAGGGAGGTTTAGCATCATTTATGTTTATCATTTCAGGTTACTATGTGAACTAAGGGATACGATTGACTTGCCTCCAACCAAGAAAATAAGCATCCCCTACTTCCTTCTTCAGTCACTAATTGAATGTGGTACAAAGTTAAATGAAGGGATCCCAGATCAGTTGGTCCATCATGGGCTCATCAAACTATTGGTGGAGGATGCTTTGCACACCTACACTATTCCCATATCTTGGGAAATCTTCAGAAACATGTCCAGGGATGACAATATTAGAATTTTGGCCAAAAACATCACCCCATCTAGTAGTGAGGAGGGAGAACACACTGAAAAAGGTGAAAAAACCAATGGTGAAGGAACACAGGACATTCAAGCACAGAAATAACATAAAGAAAAAGGGGAAATGAGCCAGATTGCTGAGCCTAAAATAGAGGAAGAAACAACAGCAAAAACACCAAGGGAAAAGAGGATGCAGAGTAGGAAAGAGAAGGCTGAGAAAGCCCAAATGAAGGCTGCCACAGCCAAAGTAGGCACACAGGAAAAAAAGGAAAAGACACATCCTGAGATCTCAGCAACACACGCAGAAACAGTTGACACAGGGATTTCTACAGGAAGCAAGGAAAAATAACAACAAGAGGAGAAATCTCCCGAGATATTGGAAAGGGAGGTAGTAGCTATGCTTGCTGCCTTAAGCACACCTCCAAAACAAAAAGGGAAGAGAAAGAGGCAAACCTCCCTGTACTTTAAGGTAAGGAGAAGCACAAGGATCAAAGTGGGCAGACCCCAGCCACAGTCAAAGGATCCAATTGTCATTGAGGACACAACAACTAAACCAAAAGAAGTGTCTCCTTCAAAGATATCTATCACCTATGAACGAGGAAGCCCAAAAACCTCCACATGGAGAGAGATAATTAGTATGATGGACTCAAAGACATCTCTATAGGAAGCTGAGACATCTCTACAGGAAACTCTAGCTAAGTTGAAGGAGACTGAGAAATTGGAGGAAAAGGTGGCTAAGCAATCATAGGGAGAAGAAAATACTGAGGAGATACTGGAACCAAGCCCTCAGCCTAGTTTGGGCTCATACTACAACTTGTTAGAAGCTGGGAAGATCATTCCCCACAAGTTTGCGGTGCCACTCTTCTTTGCATTAGAACAAGAAAGGGTTAGGACTCACACTTGGATGAGGATTGCCAAATCCAAGGGTGCGGTAGACATAGGCCACCTGGAAGAATAACTCAAGGAATCAAGAAAATAATTGGCCATGGTGAGGCACGTGGAAAGCAGTCAAAGGGCCAAACTATGGGAGGAGAACAAGCTGCTGAAACAACAGTTACAACTACAGGGAAGTCATAAGGAAGAAATGCCCTCCATTTTGGGAGAATAGCAGCAACAAAAAGGGCCTCCAGCAGACAAGGAAACATTTGATGAACAACAGAGAGAAGACAAGCTATAGGCTGAGGTTGAGGCACTAACAAAAATGCTACAGGAAAAGGAGTAAAAGGCAGCAGAAGAAATACAGTTTTTAAAGAAACATGTACAAGAGAGAGAAGCCCAACTGGCCTGCGTGGCTAGCTGGGAAGTAGAAGCCTTACAATGTAGGCAACTTGCTAAGTTATATGCCTTATATCTTAAAGATCAATGGTTGCAATTTAAAATTAACACCTTGTCCCAAAGGGGCACCATTCCATTTCATAATTACCATCAATTCATGGCTTTGTGTGACAGTAGCTTAGCATAAGATAAGGCCAAGTTATCAGAATTCTATTTACACAACTTGGCCCTTCCAAACATGGATTTTTGGGACCCTAATGCTGCATTGGGAGATGTGAAACTTATGGCCATGGCTTCTTGGTTGAATCGAGAGGAAAAGAGGGCAACAAAGATTCAGAATATTATGAACAGGGAGCTAAGTGAGCCACTCATGATCAGGGCAGAACGAGAGGATCCCTCAAATTTAATATATGCCCATCAGCACCTAGCCAACAACCCTCAGGTTCTCCCAAACTATATTGAAAGACAAGCTCAAGCCATTGCTCACTTTGAGGACATGGAAAGATTATTGGGGGATAACTGCATTCATGCTTGCACAAGGATATGGAACACACTGTCCCACAGTCTAAAAATAAGAGAATACCACTCCCCAACAAGGATGATGGAGGGCTTGGCAAGAGTACCACTGTATAAATAGTCAATGCAAAATCTGCAGGCCAACTAGATTGGCATCAAGTTTAGTCCTCCCCTGCTTTTAGGACTGCTGGAGGGGGTCAAAGAAGAAGAGGAGCACAGGAAGTGGGAGGCAGTAGAGATAAAAGTAGGGTTTCATGAGCAAGAGGAGGGCACCACCTCGGAAGCCTGGGATGTTAGAGAGGTAGTCAAAGCAATCAAAGATGATGAGCTAGATTAGTTGCTCAGAGGATGAGCAACCCATTTAGCATAGGGGTGATGATGAGCCCCAAAAATGGGTAACTTATTGGGCTCCTTTTGCCTATTATTCTCGATTAATCCACCATTCTTCATATTTTATTCATCCTTTTGAGTATATTTATGTTAATTGAATGAATGAGAATAGTCACTTGACCATGAAGTCTAATACGTGCTTATTTCAGATTTTTTGATATCTTTTGAACCAAGGTCAAGCATTTATGAGCTAGTTGACAACCAAATATGAGGGAAAAAGGCTGAGGATTAGTAGGAAGGGTGTCTCCTACACTAAATGGCCCCTTCCTCAAATTCTCCACCATCAGCTCGGAGTTCAGTAGCCCACCAAAGATGATTTCCAAGGGCAGTTGAGCAACATTTGTGAAGTGGCCGATTACATGCAGTTTTGAGCAGCGAAGCCACTTGAGTTAAGGAGGGCTGTTGGAGGTCCTCATGGTGCATAAGTAGGAAGGCTTATAGCCTTGGTAGTTTAGCTCTTGAACATTTGTATTTCACACTTTAGTTTTGCTCTGCCTTTTAGCTCATTTTCGAGCTTTTGTTGTAAACATTTTTGTGACATGGTTATTTTTTGAGTAATGGAGATCAATTTCACTTTGCATCAGCTCTGAGTTTCTCTTAGGAGGTTGTAGCTCGTGGGGTTGGGCCCAACCCAAGTGCCAGTACCTCCTTTGTGTACTTCTATATGTTTTTTTGCTGCATTCCTAGAATAATTTCTGCTATTTAGATTAAAATATTACTTTGTTACTTAGGTCGTTTTTGGATGATTGAGATAAATTTTCATGTTTCAGGTTTATTTGGTAGTTTGGTGAAGGAAAATACCTACAAAAATGCCACCAAGGAATCCTTGATCTCATCTCTCCCTCCTTGGGATGATGAGCTAAGACCAAGGCCTACTTGTTGCCACAAAAACGTTGTTTTTGCCTCTTCATGCAGTTGCTAGTGTTAGATTTTTAGTTAGGAAAGTTGATACCCATTGTACTTGCATGTTTAGAATCTGTTATTTATAATTTCCATAGTTATCTTGCATAATTTTCTACCAATAAACTTATGTTCATCGTGTTTCTGGTTTTTAGGTCAAAATATCTAATCTTGGGTTTTCTTAGTCTTTGTTGATCAGCCTTGGAAAATAGTGTGCAGAACACCTATGATACCTCCCTACCTACCCTTCCCCCATCAGGTAACCTGCTCCAACCCCCTAACTCAGATTCCTCCCCTTCATTTGCCACATTTTCTCACCTTGCCCTAATTTCTACATTTTTGTGCAACATTGCTCTCGCCATCCCTGAACAAATCCAACCACCTTCATCACTCCCAAGATTCATTCACCTAGTCCTAGACCCCTTCACATCCTCATCCAACCTCCGTTTCCACTTTTCCACTATTTTTCCTCCATCAACACTCCAAAATAGTCTTTCGAAACATCTTGTAGAACCCTCGCAGACTTCCTCTAGAAGATCACGAGAGTAGTTTTTCGAGATCTGATCGTTGTGAAATGCTCTGGAAGGGTGCTAGGGACCCCTTATGCTCTCTTCTCACCTTCCCAACCTCCTGCAAGTGCCTAACCCATTTCCTTTCACCAATCAACCTTTGCACAATAAAAAACAGTTAAAGCACATGCATAATAATTCTACAAGATTACTCAAAAATACAAAAAGATGTTCCTTTATAGATTTTGCTTAAGAAGTAGCTTAGTCACATGCATTTTACCTTTATATAAGTCAATAGCATCCATTCCCACCACTTTCGTCTCTTTTCTTACACCAGTAGGGTTAGTCGGTAAAAATAGGGTTTGCGAGGGTTTACGTTTCTTTTCAGCTTTCAGCTTCCTTCTGCAAGTAGACTATCCTCCTTCGAGTTAGCTTTCATCCATCACAATTAAAAGGTTCTTCTAAGAGCTCATAGAAGTTGGCTTAAGCTCCTAGCGGACTTGTGCCAGCTGATCAAGTGATAACCTACTACAAGAGCTAGTACTTGTGCATATATCACCATCGCTTCTAAGTTTGCTACAAACTACCGGGTTGATAAAAGTAAAGGGAGTCCCAGGAGTTGCAACATTATTTCTGCAATATTGGATCCCACCACATGGCTTGGTACCATCAGGCTTAAATTATTTGGTTTTCTAGATTTTCTTCTACATCATGTTTTATATCTCCTGCAGCTGAGGAGAAACTTATTTTCCTTGGTCCACATCTACCAGCAAGGACACTCCATTCATATGTTTGATGGCAAGCTTAAGGTGAGAAAATCATCAGACCACTCACTTGTCATGACGGGGATGGAAGAAGAAAGGCTTCTCAAGCTCCACGGTACCTCTGGTTGTGCACAAAATTTCTCATACAATTCTCATTATGAAGAAGGTACATTTCCATAAAGTTTATTATGGCAAGCTAGATTTGGACACTTGAACTATGACAACCTTTGCTTGTTGATGAAAAATGGTGTTATTTGTTTGCCTACAATTCCTAGGAAACTTAAGCAATGTGATGCTTGCATTCTAGGAAAGCATAGCAAACAGTCTTTTCATGATTCACATTCCAGAGGACATAGAAAAATTGAAATCATTCATTCAGATTTATGTGGTCTAATGCTTGTTCCTTCTGCAAATGGAAATAAATATATGATGACATTTATTGATGACTACACCAGAATGTGTTGGGCTAATTTATTGAAGAACAAATTTGATGCTTTTCAAACATTCAAGAACTTTCATACATGGATTGAAAATGATGCACAATCTCATATTGGCTCTATTCACATTGATAATGGAAAAGAATACACTTCAAATGAATTTGAAAAATATCTTCACCAACATGGGATCAAACATGAAAAAATTGTGCCTTATAATCCCCAATAGAATAGAGTAGTTGAAAGAATGAATAGGACAATCTTAAATATGGTGCGCTCCATGATTTTTTTCAAAAATGTAAAATTGATGTTTTGGGTTGATGCAATTCTATGTGTTGTATATGTAAACAATATATGTCAATCTAATTCAATTAGAAACAAGACTCCTTATGAAATGTATTATGGGCACATTCCTTCGATAAATCATCTCAAGGTATTTATTTCCACATGTCATGCCTTTATACCAAAGGTACATAGAAACAAACTTGGTGCAAAAAGTTTAAGTGTATCTTCTTGGGGTATTCAAACATCTCCAAAGAATACCATCTCTATGATGAAGTAAATAAAAAGTTTGTTGTATCTAGAGATGTAATATCTCTTGAATCATCCAAAACTGACAATGTTGTTGAGCGACAACTTGATCACTTGGATAGATTCACAAATGCAAAATCATTTCAAGAATTTGATAATCAAATTCCACACCTTGAATGGGGGATTCCTATACTAGATCAACCTATGGAATCTTCTTTTGAAACACTCTCTCCCCCGCATGAAACTCGAACAACAGATGATACTTTAAGTGATGTGATTGATAGAATTGGGAGACTCAATCTTGATTCAGTCCCAACTCAATCAATGGAGCAGCTTGCACCATCTCAGAAAGGTCCCCCAAAGTGGCTGACAAAGACACTTGAAAGTGTTCATCATGAGGAGGTCGAAAAGACAAGAACTAGAAATTTAACCTCAAAAAATGGAGGTGATGTAGATGACTCTGATTCACCTGTTCATATGGATGTTTCTTATGATTGTGAATTGAATTTTTCTAGAAATTTTGAACCAACTTCCTTCAAAGAAGTTGCTTCTCATGATGAATGGAAAGAATCAATGCAAATGGAGTATGATGCCTTGATAAAGAATGGCACTTGGAAGCTGGTTGATCCTCCATTAGGAACCAAACCAATTGGCTGCAAGTGGGTCTACAGGAACAAGTATAAAGCTGATGGTTCACTTTACAAGCATAAAGGTAGGCTTGTGGAAAAAGGTTTTTCACAGAAGGAAGGGGTTGATTATGAGGATACTTTTTCCCCCAGAGCTGAATGGGCTACCATCTAGACAATCTTTGCCCTAGCAACTCAAAATGGGTGGAAAGTCCATCAAATGGATGTAAAAACTACTTTCTTGAATGGAGATCTAAAAGAGAATTCCTTTATGTCCAAACCTAAAGGATTTTCTATGAAAGGACATGAACATAAATTATTAAAACTGGTGAAATCCTTGTACGACCTCAACCAAGAACTACGAGCATGGCATGAAAAACTAACTGAACATCTTCTGAAACTCAATTTCAAACATTATGATAATGATGATGCAACTTTGTTTGTCAAGAAGGTTGGAAAAAAGGTTGTATATCTTGTGTTATATGTAGATGATATTTTGATGATAGGGAATAATGATAGCTACATTGCATCAATAAATAATGAATTGAGGAAAGGTTTTGAAATGAATGATTTGGGCTATGTTCATTACTGTCTTGGTATTGAAGTAGCTCAACATCCGAAGTCCATATTCCTTTCTTAAAAGAAGTACATTGGAGATATGTTGAACAGGTTTGGTGTGACTGAATGAAATCCTCTGACTACTCCAATGGAACAAAACTTAAAGCTCACATCCATTGAAGGAAAAGAATTTGAGGATGCAAAAAAGTATAGACAACTTGTAGGAAGTCTCAACTACCTGACTACTACTAGACCAGACATTTCGTTTGATGTTGGAATCCTCTATAGGTTTATACAAAAGCCTTGTGAGGGACATTGGTTTGTTGCAAAAAGATTTCTAAAGTACTTGAAGGGAACTCAAGACTTTGGACTCAAGTATACACAGGTGGGCGAGTTTAGCTTGATTAGATACTCTGATTCAGACTTCGATGGAGACAAAGAAACTCGGGTATCTGCTTTAGGTTATGTTATGAGTCTTGGATCAGGAGCTATCTCCTGGAGATCATGCAAACAATCAGTTCCAGCATAATCCACAACAAGGGCATAATATGTGGCAACAGTTGAGGCAACAAAAGAAATTCTGTGGCTTAGGAAAATTATGGAAGATTTTTAGGTAAAACAAGTACAACTGGCTACACTCATGATTGACAATACCTTAGTAATAAATTTGGCCAAGAAACCAAAGTTCCATGATCGAATGAAGCACATCAATACACAATATCATCAGATTCGAAATCATGTTGAGGCCAAAACAATCCATATTTGCAATTGTTCCACTAATGAGACGATTGTAGACATTTTCACCAAAGCACTTGGAAGAGAAAATCTTGAAAGATTCAAAACAATGGTTGGACTCACCAACATCCCTTGAGATTAAGGGGGAGGAATGTTGACACCTAATCATAGGGATTGGGTGAACAACTGTATTAGTGTAAATAAATAATAGAGGAAATGGAGAGTCATTGGGAGATGAAACTGAAAAATTACTCCCTCTTGTATATAATAATGAACAACCTAAATGAATAATACAATTTCATTCAAGGAGTTACCTCCTGACCTGACAGGGTTTACTGTTTCCCTTCGGTTTACTATTTCCTCGGGTTTATAATATTAAAAGAAAATTGTTTATTTGTTCTTTAAGTTTGTGATATTAATAATTCCCTGGGTTTATCATATCTTCCCTTTGGTTTATTAATCCCCAATATTAAGGTTTAAATAATATTTCTAAGGTTTAATATTAATCCGTAATGTTTACAATGTTTATCCCTTCAATTTATTAACGTGTTTCATTAATAATATTAACAATCCTAGCGGTTTATTGATTCCTTAGGTTTATAATATTCATAGTCACATGGGTTGATCAATCCATTGGGTTTAAAATGTTAATTCCTATGTTTTATTAATCCTTTCTGTTTTTTATATTGACCCCTTTCCATTTTTGATCCCTTGGGTTTCTAATTTTTTTTCCCTTGGGTTTATTAATTCATTATGTTTATAAAATCAAATGCTTGGGTTTCTTCATTCTTCAAGTTTTTAATATTAATAATTCCTTTGGTTTATCATTTAATCCCTTGATTTTGTTAATCCAATCACCTTAAAATCTTAATTCCTCAGGTTTATTAGTCGTTTGGGTTTTTAATATTAGCTCGTTGGGTTTATTGATTACTTGGGTATATTGATCCCTTGCATTTAGTAATCATTTTTTTTTATAATATTAATGCCTTGGGTTTGTAATATTAATAATCACTTGGTTTTATAAAACCCCAATATTAAGGGTTAAATATTTGTCCAACTATTTATGATTATGTCAATATCACAATAGATTAATCTAATATGGAAATCAACCATGGTCAACCAAGTTTATTTTAGGGTTTATAATAGTCATGTTAGGGTTTATATGCATTTGGTTTATAATTTTTATCCCTTAGGTTTATTATTCCTTGGTTTTATAATATCAATCCTTTCGGTTTATTGATCTAAGGGTTCATATTCCTTGGGTTTAATATTATTCAACAATGGTCAACAATAAACAACCATGTTCGACCATGATCAACCATTGTCTAACATCAACCGCTTGGGTTTATTATTCCCCAGTCAACGATGGTTTATTATGATGTCAACCATGGTCCAACAGGGAATTGTGGTAAGAATTGTCTCAATATTAAAAAAAATGATGGTGAGTCATGTTTATTTCTGTGTTTATAATACTTGTCTTAAGTTTTATATACGTTGGGTTTATAATATTAGTCACTTGGGTTTAATATTATTCCCCTAGGTTTATCATTCCTTTGGGTTTATAATATCAATCCCTTGGGTTTATTATTCCCGTAGGTTTATAATGTCAATCATGGTCAACCATTATCAATCATATCTAACCATGGTAAACCATGGTTCAATGTCACATTGTGAAGGCTTGTCTCACCATGAAAATAAACCATGTTTATTTTAGTGTTTGTAATATGTATATTGGGATTTACCAATGTTGAGTTTGTATTATTAGTATCTTGGGTTTAATATTATTGCCTTGGGTTCATAATCCCTTGAGTTTATTATTAGGTTGGTTTTATAATATCAATCATATTTAGCTTTATTAATCTCTTGTGTCTGTAATATCGATCCCTTACAGTTTTTGATCCCTTAGGTTTTTAATATTTATCCCTTGAGTTCATCAATTCATTGGGTTTTCAATATTAAACGGTTGGGTTTATGAGTTCCTTTGGTTTATAGTATTAATAATCCCTTTGGTTTATTAATCCCTTGAGTTTAAAATATTAATCTTAGGGTTTATTATTTCAGCAATGTTTATTTTAGTATTTTCAATATTTATCATAGGGTTTGTATACCTCGGGTTTATATTATTAGTCTCTTATGTTCATAATCCCTTGGGGTTTTAGGATTAATCCCTTGGGTTTATTGTTCCTTTGTATTTATAATATCAATCACTTGGGTTTATTATTCCCGATTCAAACATGGTTTATTATGATGTCGACCATGGTCCAACATGGAATTGTGATAAGGATTGTCTCAATATGAAAATCAATGATGGTCGATCATGTTTATTTTAACATTTATAATAGTTATCTTAGGGTTTATATACGTTGGGTTTATAATATTAGTCCCTTGGGTTGAATATTACTCCCTTGGATTCATCATCCCTTGGGGTTTTAGTATTAATCCCTTCAGTTTATTATTCCTTTGGTTTTCTCATATTAATCCCTTGGTTTTATTATTCCCTTACATTTATAATATCAATCATTGTCCACCATTGTCAATCATAGACAAAAATGGTCAACCATGGTTGAATGTCGCATTTGTGACAAGGATTATCTCACCATGAAAATAAACCATGTTTATTTTTAGTGTTTGTAATATTTATATTTGGGTTTAGAAATGTTATGTTTATAATATTAGTGCCATGGGTTTAATATTATTCCCTTGGGTTTATAATCTCTTGGGGTTTAAATATTAATCCCTTGGGTTTATTATTCCTTTGGCTTTATAATATCAATCCCTTGGGTTTATTATTCCCTTAGGTGTATAATATCAATCATGGTCAACCATTGTCATTCATAGCCAACCATTGTCTACCATTGTTGAATGTCGCGTTGTGACAAGGATTGTATCACCATGAAAACAAACCAAGTTTATTTTAGTGTTGTAGTATTTATATTTGGGTTTACCAATGTTGCGTTTATAATATTTGGACCTTGGGTTCATAATACCCTGGGATTTTAGTATTAATCCCTTGTGTTTATTATTCATTTCAGTTTATAATATCAATTCCTTGCGTTTATTATTACCTTAGGTTTATAATATCAATGACGGTCAACCATTTTCAATTATAGACAACCATAGTCAACCATGGTTGAATGTCGCATTGTGAAAAGGATTGTCTCACCATGCAAATAAACCTTATTTATCTTAGTGTTTGTAATACTTATATATGGGTTTACCAATGTTGGGTTTTTAATATTAGTCCCTTGGTTTTAATATTATTCCCTTGGGTTGATAATCCCTTGAGTTTTTGTATTAATCCCTTGGGTTTATGTTTCCCATGGGTTCATAATATCAATCCCTTGGGTTTATTATTAACCTGGGTTTATATTATGAGTCATCGTCATCCATAACCAACCATGGTCAACTTTAGTCAATCATGGCTTGATCTCACATTATGAAAATTTTTATCTCCACTTAGGGTCTATATACCTTTGGTTTATAATATTAGTCCCTTGGCTTTAATATTATTCCCTTAGGTTCATAATCCATTGCGGCTTTAGTATTAATCCATTGGGTTTATTGTTCCTTGCGTTTATATTATTAATAATCCCTTTGGTTTTGTTAATCCTTTGAGTTTAAAATATTAATTCTTAGGGTTTTATTAATCCATTTGGTTTACTATTCATTTGGGTTTATAATATCAATCCCTTGGGTTTATTATTCCCTTAGGTTTATAATATCAATCATGGTCAACTATTGTCAATCATAGCCAGACATGGTCAACCATATTTGAATGTTGCATTGTGACAAGGATTGCCTCACCATCAAAATAAACCATGTTTATTTTAGTGTTTGTAGTATTTATATTTGGGTTTACCAATGTTGGGTTTATAATATTAGTCCCATGGGTTTAATATTATTCCCTCGGGTTGATAATCCCTTGGGGTTTTAGTATTAATCCCTTAGTTTTATTATTCCTTTGGGTTTATAATATCAATTCCTTGGGTTTATTATTCCGTTAGGTTTATAATATCAATGATGGTCAACCATTGTCAATCATAGCCAACCATGGTCAACCATGATTGAATGTTACATTTTGACAAAGATTGTCTCACCATGAAAATTAACCATGTTTATTTTAGTGTTTGTAATATTTATATTTGGGTTACCAATGTTGGGTTTCTAATATTAGTCCCTTGGGTTTATAGTATTCCATTGGGTTCATAATCCCTTTGGTTTATGTTTCCCTTGGGTTCATAAAAGCAATCCCTTGGGTTTAATATTAACTTGGTTTATAATATCAATCATGGTAAACCATAACCAAACATGGTCAACTGTGGTCAATCATGGTCTGATCTCACATTATGAAACAAATTGTCTTCACTTAGGGTTTATATACCTTGGTTTTTCAATATTAGCCCCTTGAGTTTAATATTATTCCCTTAGGTTCATAATCTGTTGGGGTTTTAGTATTAATTCCTTGGGTTTATTGTTCCTTTGGGTTTATTATTTTGCAATCAATCATGGTTTATTATGAAGTCAACATAGTCAACCATGGTCCAGCATGGAATTGTGATAAGGGTTGTCCCAATCAAAAAATCATTGATGGTCAATCATGTCTATTTTAGTGTTTATAATATTTATCTTAGGGTTTATATACGTTGGGTTTATAATATTAGTCCCTTGGGTTTAATATAATTCCCCAAGGTTCATAATCCCTTGGGGTTTTAGTATTAATCCCTCGAGCTTATTATTCCTTTGGGTTTATAATATCAATCGCTTTGGTTTATTATCCCCTTAGGTTTATAATATCGATCATGGACAACCATTGACAATCATAGCCAACCATGGTTAGCCATGGTTGAATGTGACATTGTGACAAGGATTGTCTCATCATGAAAATAAACCATGTTTATTTTAGTCTTTCTAATATTTATATTAGGGTTTACCAATGTTGGGTTTATAATATTAGTCCGTTGGGTTTAATATTATTTCCTTGGGTTCATAATCCCATGGGGTTTTAGTATTAATCCTTTGGGTTTATTATTAGTTTGGGTTTATAATATCAATCATAGTCATCTTTATTAATCTCTTGTGTTTGTAATATCAATCTCTTGCGCTTCTTGATCCCTTGCGTTTTTAATATTTATCCCTTGGGTTCACTAGTTCCTTGGTTTTATAATATTAAACGGTTAGATTTATTAGTTCCTTGGGTTTATAATATTAGTCCCTTTTGTTTAATATGATTCCCTTAGGTTGATAATCCCTTGGGATTTTAGTATTAATCCCTTGGGTAATAAGAATATAATAATTGTTATTACCCAAGGGATTAATACTAAAATTCCAAGGGATTATGAACCTAAGGGAATAATATTAAACAAAAGGGACTAATATTATAAACCCAATGTATACAAACCCTAAGATAAATATTAAAA
>APFE030907384.1:0-10802 GCA_000404065.3 Pinus taeda | reverse complement strand
ATATATATAGGTGTAGATGTTTGAGAGAAAACAAATTCATGCGTTAGAAAGTCAAAAAAATAAAAAATCAATTTTTTTTTATTTTTTTATACGTTAAAAAGTCAAAGTAAAATGAAATCAAACGTTCAAAACAATCCTCATGTATTGAAAATATAATATGTATCTATATCTATATTATATCTATACTATATTCTATATTATATATATAATATATATATATATATATATTATATATATATATATATATATATATATATATATACGTATCAAAGCCTGTGAGCCATGGCACCAGTAATGGACCTGGTCCTGCTGCTGTAGGATATAGAGAAAGGGCTGCTAGCTCTGGGTATGGATATGGGTATGGAATGGATCACCTAGAGACGGAAGAATGAATGCATCTGGGTCTCGATCATCAGGAACTAGATAAGGAACTGGGTACACCGGAGTGAGCAACCCCTATAAAGTAGTAGGGCGATGGCGGCCTTTTAGTCGAGCCCTGCCAGCCCTTGATGCTTATTGGGTGGGGGCGCTGGTGTCGAGCGTGCTCCGCATCCTCTCCTTAACAGTTGAGCCATGCTTACGCACCCTCTCTTTATAGGACATAGCACGCTGGAAGGTAGTGACCACATTTTTCAAACCGAATGGCATCACACGGTAGGCAAAGGTGCCCCATGGTGTCATGAAGGCAGTTTTATATTGGTCTCGTTGGCGGATTCAGATCTTATGATAACCGGAAAACCCATCCATGAAAGACATGACTTCATGACCGACGCAAGCATCGACAACTTGATCGATGAAAGGAGTAGGGAAGTTGTCTTTGAGACATGCTTGGTTGAGATCGTTGAAGTCGGTGCATACCCGAATGGTACCATGCTTTTTGTCCTATGACGGTGGTGGTAGTGATGATGCAAGGTCAGGGAGGGATGCTACAGGGAAGGATGCTAGGCTAAGTGATAGCTCTGCTACTGGTGAATCTGAATCTGGATCCGGAAGAGAATAAACATGTCTAGTGATAAGATGGACCCTATTGATCCAGAACCACACATTGAAGTTTATAGACTGGTTGTCGAACCAATTAGAAAGTCATATATAGATATATATACACACACACACACAAAGATGAAATGTTAAAATTATGGAGAAAACAAAGGAAGTCAAAAGTAGGATCAATAAAAATTATTAAAAACAAGATCAGTGAAAATAAATAAATAAATAAAAATTATAATAATAAAAAATAAATGAATAAATAATAAAATTGAATAAAAAAGAGACTAAATAAATACACAATTTCTAAAAAAACTACGAATTGAGAGCAGGGATCCAGTTGCTTCTATTTTTCCAACCTTCATACCTATTCAGATTGTTACCATGATTCTCAATATCTAAAGCCTCCCTAAACTTCCTATGATGGAAGTGATCAATTTTGGCTAAAACACGGGAATCTTCAATACATATGTGGTGTTTATTATTAGACACATGTTCAGCTAAGACAGACAAGTGAGATCTATTATGCCTAATATCTGTCGCATGCTCTTGGATCCTTTGCTTGATGGAACGACCCATTTCTCCAATATAGGGTGTTCCACATGAGCAAGGGACTAAGTAAACACCTTTCATATCTTTGGGGTCAACAAGATCCTTGACTAACTTAAGGGAGATATGAATAGTGCTGAGGGGCTTAAAGGAAGCATGCACCTTATTCTTACTGAAAATGTGTGTGATCTTGTCAGTGGTTCCCCTTATGAAAGGAAGTTGCATGCAGTTTACAAAACCAAGGGGATCCTTTTTTGGCTTAGGTTCAAGGCTAGCTTTTCGAAAAGCTTTGAGACCGAGGGGTTTATTATAGCCATTATAATCAAAAGCTTTAAGCAGATGGGATTATTTCAAAGTGACTCTCATAATTTTAGCATTTCATCTTTGTATAATTTTTCTTTTTATATTTACATATAATTTCTTTTATTATATATTATATATATATATATATATATATATATATATTCAATACATGAGGATTGTTTTGAATGTTTGATTTCATTTTACTTTGACCTTTCAACACATAAAAAAAATTGATTTGTTTTGACTTTCTAACGGGTGAATTTGTTTTCTCTCTCTCTCTCTCTCACACACACACACATATATATTGTTAATAACAGATCAGATACTCCACCTTTTCCCTGATGATGAAACAAAATAGAGGGTTCGAAACGATGGCTCCAAGAAATTATTCGATGTGATCTCTCAGAAAGAAAAAATTTCTTATAAATAATAATAATAATAATAATAATAGCTATTATATTGTTATTATAATAATATAATAATAATTATATTTTTATATTATTATAATAATATAATGATAATATAATATTATTATTATTATAATATAATATAAATATATGTTATTATTATTATAATAATAACAATGTAATTATTATTATTATCATAATAATATAATAATAATTATTATTAATATAATAACTATTGTATTTGTAACATCCTACCTACTAGTTTTTGAATACTAGTGGAAAAGTATGTGGAAATTAAAAGCACCGCCTAGGGCCCGTTTACTCATGTGGGCAGTTCTGAAAAATAAGATCCCTACAGGTGACAGCTTAATCAAAAGAGCACAACATGGAACTTTCTAGTGTTTTCCATGCAAGAATAGCACCAAAGATATAGACCATCTCTTTCTTGCATGCATGGTTGCTAAGGAGACGTGGAACTTTATTCTTCTGACTTTTCCCAGCTAGTTTCGTTGGCAAGACTTGACCATAAAGGAGGCTTGGGCCACATGGTGGACATCTAATTCACTGAGAAAAGCTATGAATCTTCCTCTCCTCATCTGCTAGACAATCTAGATGGCCTGAAATCAATACATTTTCTAGGACATTTCTCCCCATTGGCCCTCCATCACTGCTCACATTCTAACAAACTATCACACCATTCCAGATGAAGAGGAAGACTATTACCAGGCACATTGTCCCTAAACACATTAATTACTCTCATCCATGGGCACTGGAAGATGGCTGCAGGGGCACAACCATTATGTATCTTTCCGAATCTTATCACTTCCTTATCCAAATGGGCTTGGGGAGGGGCGCAAACAATTTTTTTAAATTAATTACAGCCAAATACCTCATACAATATGCTATGGAAAAATATTGCAGGAATCTCCAAATGTTTGGGGACTCAAAATTGTTTGTAATTGGATAAATAAATATTCCAATTGCTCTAGTTATTATCTAAGACCTGTTTTGGATGAGACTCATCAACTCATCACACTTTTTGACTCATTCTTCTATCCTCATATATACAGGGAATGAAAATCATCTATCGATTTACTATCCAAGGAAGCTACGTTCAGGCCTCTCGGTGCATGGCTGCTCCAAGAGCAGAGGGATGATGCACACTATCAGTATTACCATCGACCTTTCATGAACTTTACAAACTAATTAGTTCAGATGAATCCTACTTATTTTTTATTATGCAAATAATATTATTTCTCTTTTAATTTATCAGATATACACAATGACAGTCATATAATACTCTCTACATAGAGCTTTTTGAACAATTACTGAAGCATAGTGCCTCCTTACATGTTGTGCACTACACTATTTTTTGATACCTCTTACTTGATAGGCATTTTTGCCTCACATACAACATATCCTTTTGGCATCTACAATATGTAATTTTCCTGTACTAATGCAAATTACAATTTATCCAAGGGGAAAAACATCCTGCCTATGTATAAAAAAATTATTTCTTTTATTTATTAGGCATTAATCATTATAATAATAATATCTTGTTTTTTCCCCTAGTCCATCACATCATAGACTCATATGATTTTTGTGTTAATAAATTTTGATTTCATTTATGACTTGGGGTTAGAATTTGAGCTCCAGGGTTGGTACAAGATCACCACATTGGAAACCTACATGGTACATTCCACAACTTCCTGTATCATTTTCGTGTGCCTTCATCGATCTTTGGTAGGTTTCCCTCCATTAATGTTGAAGAGTCTTGAGGTGTCCTCTTGTCTAGTTCATGCATGCTTGTCCTTGCCACCTGTGATGGTGTTAATGACCCTATATACCTTACCTTGGAGGAGTCCCGATACTGTGTTGGATTCCTTTCTGCCGTTTGATCGGCAACGATTAAAAGTCTTGATTGTTTGAGCTCTTCTGGAGAGTTTATTGATTATTTTGGAAAAAGGAATAGTTCATTTTCTTATTCTCTATCTCGACACTCTGCTCTATTATGGTGACCCTATGAAAATCTTCAGCCATTTCACCTTTGAGGCTCTAGGTGCCATCTTCATCCCACTTCCACTCACATTATGTTGTTAGGCCTTTTCTTCTGCTGATGGTAGGTTGTGACAGTTCTGGAGTTTATTTAACAGGTTAGTGCCATTTTGGAACATCAATGAAGATTCCAACCTGGCCCTTAGTGGTCTTGAAGAAAGGAATATTGTCGTGACATTCCAAGGTAACCACTGTTTAACTGATGATAATGTCTTTTGAATCTTTTTGTGTTTATTTTCCATTCCTTCCTCAGTTAAGGTGATATGGTTCTGTATAGATCTGGTTGAGGCTTCAATGGTTACCCAGCTCATGCATAGGTAAGCCATACTTACATTTCATGCTTTGTCATTGTTGTTGAGTTATTATAGAGGTGTCCTCTCCCATAGTTCTTGGTGTGTAGGTAATGTCCCTGGATCTGGTTCGAAACCCTCGATTGATTTGTGCATTGTCGAGGGTGACTCCCTTGCTAATCTCTGCTCCTTCCTACACTTTCTAGGTGTGTTATAAACCTCGCTTATGTTCCTTGGTTCAGTGAACCACTTTCTGTGACAGAGGGTTTCGTGAGTTGTAATAGTTGGTATTGCAGCTACAGCTAGGATGTGTTGTGAATTATGAATTGTGGTAATATCTGAGGTTTTGGTTTATTTTTTCTTATATGAGCCACCCTAATGCAGGAGCATCCAACACCCTTAGACAAAGCGAGGAATCCAAAGCTGAGCGAGGAGGACGTGGACTAGCAGAGCTGAACAAAGGGAGAAAAACATGGAAAATATGTTTAAAACAGGTTTAAAGATGGAAAAAGATGGATAAGTCTGTTGAGGAGACTTACTAATGTAATCTACCATGTGTATATGCACGCATTCAAGTATGAGAGCTTTGGGGCTTTTGATAGAGGATATGATCAGATCCTTTCACATCCGATCCAATAATCCAACAATGTTTTCTTATATAAAACAAACCTACACGTTCAAGAGTAGGGGACACAGAGTGATATAGTTGTAATGTAGTCGAGAGAGACTTTTTTCTAAGGCTAAAATGCCTTAGCTGTAATTATGTTGTGTATATTATAATAAATATATGTTTTGTGTTTAGAGTGTGTTGGTATTATGTCTCCTAGTAGGATCGATGGTGATCCAAAGATATATATATATATATATAATATATATATATATATATTATATATATAATATATATAATTTTTATGTCATGTGTGGAAACCACAGTTTGGCAAAAACTGTGTTTAAAGCGTAGAAATCACATCAAAATGGGAAGAAGACAGAGGAGCCGTTTGATCCCATGGATCAATGGTCTAGAACCTTTATCGCGTCAGTGGCAGAACTATTTATGAGTTATTGGAACCGACCTTTCAATATAGCGATAGCGAATTCTAATTTAAATCGCAACCGTCAGATCGGGGATCTCAATCGATAACTTATATGCGATCAGCGATCGCATGTTGGAGAGGTCAAAGGTAGACGAAAATGAGACACTGATAATGAAATTGGCTGATATCGTAATATCGTCGATAATCGATCGGAGCAATTGTTATTGGAGGTCAGAGGTTGGCACAGTACAGAGGAAAATGATGAGAGCAGACCCGCCGATAATTCTAGTCACGGGCATATAAAATTTGAAGTCCGGTTATATGGGCTAGAGTGGGTTTCCACCATTAGTCTTGTGTAATTCGATTAAGGTATGACCATGAGGTTTAAGGCCTAAAGGCATGTGTAAGCTTCTAACTTAGTAACCAGAGAACCCACAGTAAAAACCATTTTCTGTCAACGTTTCAAATCCCAACATGGATTCATCATCATGACTATTATTGAATAATGATAGTAGAAGAGCTCAATAGTGAGATATAAATAGAAATGAGGTAAGTTGTTTTGATTGAAGGAAAAGAAGGTCGACTGATTTGATTAAAGGGAAAAATGAAGGTCAGTTGCTTAATAATTAATATTATCCAAATATTTAATATTTTTAATTAATAAAATAGGTTTATTTTAAATTATTAATATATAAATTTATTTTTGATGATGGATTAATACTAATAATAAAAAGTAAAGATAAAAATTTCTTAGTAATATATATTTTTTCTTCCTAATAATTAATAATTTCTCCAATAATAAATAATAAAATTTTTATTTTTTATTTAATTTATTTTTTATATATATTTTTATTTTTATTTTATATTATTTTATTTATATAATATAATTTATAATAATAACACTTCCTTTTAAATAAATTTCTAATTTATCAATGATAATAATATAATTTTATTATAATTAATAAGAGTAGTAACAATAAATATTAAAATAAATAATAAGTATTATAATTGTAATAAATTATTATATTTAAAGTTAACTAAAAATAAATAATAATAATAATAATAATAATTAATAAATATTAATAATATAATGATATCAGTTTTAAAATGAATATTAAGTTTTATTAAAATGAATATTAATGAGATAAATTTATTAATATTAATGATATTATTTATTAATTTGAATAATATTATAGGGGTTAATCTTTAATTTATGAACCAATGGAAATACTAATAGTTTATAATAATCTATAATAATAATAAGTGATAACTTATAATAATTTTATTAATAATAATAAGTAATAATTTATAATGAAAATAATTAGTACTTAGTAATAAATATTATATAATAAATAATTATTAATTAAATTTTACTAATAGTTACTTATAAATAATAAGAAAAGTTAATTCTAATATGATAACGCTGATACTTAATAGTCATCATTAATAATTAGTAATAATAATACATATAATAATTTTATTTACTACCTAATTATTATCAATAATATTAGGGATTAATTTTTTTTATTATATCTAGATATTAATTATTAATGTCTTAAGATTGATTTTAGGAGAAAAATAGGGAAAACCTAGGAAGCATTGGAGCTCTTGATTTCTCTAATTAAGGGAAACCAGCTACTACTGATCTCGACGCCATTGTCCCTGTTGAGATTATGTGGATGTTTCATAATCTCAAGAGCATCTCTAATTTTCCGCCTATGATGATGTTCTTCTCTTGCAACAATCGTGGCATTTTCCACACAGAGATGGTGACTAGTTTTAGAGGAATGCTCCGCCAGGGCCGAAGTACAAGACCTATCATTCTTAATATCTGCTACATGTTCTTTCAATCTAGTTTGCAAAGAACGACCTGTTTCACCAATGTAACATTTCCCACATGAACAATCTATTTTATAAACTCCTTTAAGTTGTTGTGTATCAATATTATCTTTAACAGACCTCATACTTTGTCTAACTATTCCGCGTGCTAAGAACTACGTGATTATGTTTTTCTTTCTCAGGATTCTTGCAATCTTGTCTGTTACCCCTTAAATATAAGGTAGAAACACCTTCCCACACTAAGATTGGTCTTGAGCTTTAAGCTCCTGAGATAACACCCTTCTTTCAGCCCTTTCTATAGCCCTTTCTATAAGCTCCCGATGGATGGTAATAAAGACCCGATAGTGGAAAAAGGCTACGAGAGTGTTGTAAGTCCACAGTTTAAGGCTTAAATCCTAAAGAGGCGCTTCTGATAGGCTTAGTGGGCCATAACCCACAGGCCTCAAGATTGATTTGTTTAGGGAAAGGGATTTGGATTAACCCCCAAAATATCATTCCCATCACACTCGAGGGTTGATATAGCTCGGGTCGTTTCCTGCATGTTCTCATCGAACACATGACAAAACTTTATTTATAAATTTTGTATAATATTTTTTGAACTAGACTGATTCCAATGGAATACAATTATAATAGACCCGTTAATGAATTTTGGGTTTTTATTTATGTAAATTCTGGTAGTTGTATAATCAGTTATTGAGCTTTGAAATTTGGTTTATTACCGAAGGTTATTTATTTTGTATGATTTTCTCAGCTACTTTGCAAATTATGTCATTCATTTTAGCAGATAATTTACATATATTCATGATAATTATGATTAGAGATCATGGGTTTTGGTTTAAGGAACAGGGGTACACAACTCTAGATGGGTTCTTTCCAAACTCGTCCGAGGTTACAAACCCTAGGTGTATATCAAAATGTGATGCAATCATAGAATTAACAAAAAGCATAGAGAAGGGCTCACTATGTTGACTTCTCTCTATAGTTTGAGGGAAGATTTCTTTTGTATGATGGAGGTCTCATATTTAGACATATATTGCTATATGAATATGTTTACAATTTTTTACAATTTGTTTATTTATATTCTTGTAGAAAACTGATAGGCATTTTCTTTACTATTTGTACACTTAAATGTTTTCAAGCTAAATTAGCAATTGTTTGTAATGCTATTTTGCTTATTAACTCAACATTTATTGCTAATTGACACTGTAAAATTCTCTCTCTCTCTCTCTCTCTATATATATATATATATATATGTATATATATATATATATATATATATATATATATATATAATATAGATATAATAGAGAGAGAGAGAGAGAGAGAGAGAGAGAGACATCAGTATCCATTAGGAAAGCATACATCATCTATTTGTTTTACTATTCTACTCAAAAATTAATGGATGATTATTACCAATGCTAAATCATTTCCATACATTTTTCTTACAGTAGACAGGTCATTCACTATTGCTATTTTATTTCTATTTACAGTAAACATTCGACTTACTCTATTGATAATTATTACCATGTTAGTATCACTTATCTGTCTTTTGTTATGCATACATTAAATAATTGGAAGATCTCTCCACCTAGCCTCGAAACTGGAAATTACGTTCAGATTCCCCCTCCAAGCCCTTTAACTTCTACCAATCAGGGATAGTTGGGTACCTTGGGCATCAGGACTCTATCCACCCTCAAGTCCCGTACCTCACAGCTTGTTACCTTAACTTTCTTTCCCACTGGTTAAGCTCGCCAGCTCAAGGAAGAATGCAACACAGTCCTTTTTCCTTCCACCCCCCACGGTTTTGTCCTCTTTTCCTCTTAAGGAAAAAGGGTTAAGGAATAGTTGTAACTGTTTTCAGAAGTTTGTTCAACTATTTCTTCGATTCTTTAAACAATATGGTCCAAATTCTTTTAATTAATAATTAACAGTATTTGTTCTCACTATTTAAGCCCAATAGTTTTAATAGTTAAATAACATAAATGAAATTAAACTTGGTGAAAACAATTCATGATGTCTCGCTGTATGTTACAACTCCCTCCCCTCGAGAGGAACAACGTCCCTGGTGTTGTTCCTTTATGTAAACAATGTAGGATAAGATTTTCGCATGGCCTCCTCTTCTTCCTAGGTAGCCTCATCTAGGCCAAAGTGCTTCCACTACAATTTAACTTGGATGATCGCTCGCCTTTGCAAGGTGGTTTCTCTCTGATCAAGGATACAAAGAGGCTCTTCCAGAAATTCTCCCTCGGGTTCTACTTGCACATTCATAATATGCTGTCAGAACATTCCAAAACAACAATTCTTTAATCATATTGCTTTATATTTATCATTACCTTAATACTTTCCCAGTTAACAATATGTTGAGGGTCGTAAATATATGTTTTTAATAATGATACATGAAAGAAATTGTGTACTCAAATGTTGCTTGGTAGTGCTAGTTTATATGCCACTGGCCCAATCCGTTCCAAAATTTGGAAAGGCCACAGTATCATGGTGCCAATTTTTCACAACCTTTCCATTGCAAGGTGCTCCTTTGAGGTTTCACCTTTAGATACACATGATCACCCAGCTGGAATTCTTTGTGTGTTTTCTTCTTATCTGCATACACTTTTTGCCTATCCTATGCCACCTTTAAGTTCTGGTGAACCTTCTTAACGATAGCCTCCATTCCTACTAGTATGTCAGGACCCAATGCTAATTTATTATCCGGACTATTCCAGTCCATGGGTACCCAACACTTTCTTCTGTAAAGTACTTCGAAAGGATTCATACCCAAATTTTCATGATGCCCATTATTATAGGCAAATTCTACCAAGTGGAGGTAATCTTTCCACTTCTGTGTTTGCTGCCTTACAAACAATTGCAACATATCCTCCAAAACATGATTTACTTGCTTTGTCTGACCATCTGTTCATGGATGGTAAGCCGTACTGAAATGGATTTGGGTACCCAGTCCTACAAAGAGAGTTTTCCAGAAAGAAGATGTAAATTTTACAACCCTATCAGAGATCACCACTTGGGGTATCCCATGTAGGTAGAAGATTTCTCTCATAAATATGTCTACAATCTCTACCATTTTATAGGTGGATTTTATACGAATGAAATGAGCAGTCTTTCTCAACTTATTTATGACCACCATGATTGAGTCATGTTGCTTTCCAGTACGAGGTAATCCCATAATAAAATCTAGAGTGATGGTCTCCCATTTCCATTCCAGAATGGGTAGGGGTTGCAACAAACTGACAAGATGCTGATGTTCTGCTTTCACCTATTGGTATTCTAAGCACTTGGATAAATATTCAACCACATCTTTTCATAAACAGACCATAAATAACTTTTCT
>APFE030907383.1:0-29184 GCA_000404065.3 Pinus taeda | reverse complement strand
GACAAGAGACACAAGATGTGGCGGCTAGCCAGGGACAAACCCCACAATGTGTGGGGAAACCCTTTGATCAAATCTTATATTATCTTTAATAAGTCAGTAGAGAGAAATAGTACAATAAATCTAATTTATATCAACAGTAGCAAACCCTAGATCAGCAGCATCAGCATTAGCAGCTTTATCATCAAAACTAGGGCAATCAATATCTCACAAACCATCCATTGAATCAACTTGATTCCACCACCAAAATTTGCAGCCTTAAGAGGAGGTTCAGATGAACCTATAGTGTGGTTCAGAAGAGGAGGTTTGATGGTCCACACTGGTCAAACTTTGGATCTGCAGTTGCAGCTTCAGTTTCAGGAGCTTCCTTCAAACTAGGGCAGTCGATATCTCGCAAACCGACCATCGGATCGACTTGATTCCACCACCAAAAGTTGCTGCCTTCAGAAGAGGTTCAGATGAACCCATAGTGTAGTTAAGAAGAGGGGGTTTGATGGTCCACACTGGTCAAACTTTGGATCTGCAGTTGCAGCTTCAGTTTCAGCAGCTTCCTTCCACATGTGTGAGAGATAGACTCTTTTCTGCACAGTAGAGATGAGTGAGTACAAATGAGGAAAAGTCCTCATCTATTTATACACAACATTGAAGTTTGAATAGATGTGACTGTTGGGCTTCTGAGCCTACATGAGTTCTAGGTCGGCTTGATAATAATTTCATAATCAAAATAAATTCATATCTCCATAAATACTTATCGAAATCAGATGATATTTAGATCAATCCTACACTTCTCGATGAGAGGAATCTAATAAAAATATTATTATCCATGAATAAGATGACCCACACGAAGTTTGGCCCTAGTTTCCAATTTTAACAGGAGATGACGGACGCCACGGGCCATATCCTTTACCTGTCGTCATCCTTGAGTTCCTCGTAGGAAAACCTTTCTGTGATTTTTGCGTGTGCTTCTATCGAACATAGTTTGACATAATCCTAGGTCTCAACATCTGTAGATCCTCCATCTACTAGCTCATTGTCTACCATTCCAGATGATGCATATGTGAACCTTCTTTCTCAGGTTTATGCACCAGGTACCGCCGCTGCATCATGTAGTCAGTCTTCCTCCCATCCGCCCATCTTCCATTTTGATGAGGACATCATGGAAGCTACGTATACCCCTGATTACCCTTGCACTTAGGCAAGGGGGCATATTTTTTGGAGGATTATGAAGGCCATCTCCTTCCTAATTCTCCCAATGCACTCTACCTCAAGAACTTTTTCTCATAACATATCCCTTTGACTTGCGTGTCTTTATTTTTGTCATGAAGTTAGGTAGGTTGGATCATCTCATATGTTTTATTTTGCACCTTTTAGATGGCTCCACTATCCACAATGTATATCGGTCATGTTGATGGTGCGAGTTGCTTCTCTAGGAATCTAGCCTCGATAGCCCAGGCCATTTCCCCCCTTGTATGCATTAGTTCTTTCGAATGGTGTGTGCATTGGATCTACCACCAATAACCAGGTCGAATATGATGCAGCGATAGGTTTTTTAGTCGATTCCCTTGCTCATCTCATCCTTCATCTTCATGTTCATTTATATTCCTTGCTACTTGTCATGCAATTGAATGGTGTGTATCATGTGCATAACCAAGTCCTATTTAGAAAATATCTATGAGTTAAGTTGTTGGTACGTGAATTTGAAACCATCACTTTCAGTCATGTTCCTAGAGCTCAAAATAACTATGTTGATACCATTGCAAATAACATTCTAGATTGGCATTTATCACATCTATACCACAGAAGACAACCATAAACACAACACATGGTGAACGATCATCGTCATGTAAAATGCATAATCATATTATGTATCACATAGAACATATAAGTGTTTGGAGCCAATAACTCTAAATACATACAATACACCCATAACATACCGGGGTTCACATAGGCCCCTACATCTCTTTATCATCCTTTGGAGGATCTCGTGCCAAGTTGGGCCAAGATGCTTGAATCCCCTTTTCGAGCACTCAGAACGCAATGGAATTCCACAAAATCCTCCTGCTAGGGGGAATAATTCCCACCTTTGCATACCAGATCATTCCCCTCCATCACATATGTTTGCAGGCAGTATCCCATGCTTAGGGGCATGATGGTTTTCCCCTGGCCATCTTCTTAATTGATTAACATAAGTCTTGGCCTATATCCCACTTGATCTAGGTATGGTCAATTATCCTCCCATTCCTTGGATAGTTGTCCTACCGGCATCTCCAGCGAGCCATATGCACATCGCATATCATAGACGTTTGATACCATATCTTCAAATATTCTACTCTATGTCCACATAGTCCCCATGTTTGACTTAGTGGGTGAGGATGATTCTAGACCTCCTCTAGTAGTTCATTCTCCTTTTCCTCTTCCCTTAATCCTTCACCAGGAACCACAGTCCCAAGAAGCATTAAGGCCATCTTTAGACCAGTAAGGCCACTTTCCTGAAAGTCATAGATCCTGATTCCGATGGTCGGTTTGTCCACTACAATCTCCACAAGATTTAGGGCCTTCTCCTCCTCTAAAATTGGAAGGAAAACACCCTTTTCTAGGAAAACCCACAATTTTTCTCTCGCACATTGTGACTAGACTGTAGCAATGTTTGATGAACCATTAGTGCCATTGGAAAACTCACACCGAGTACTCTAATGGGTCTTTCTTAGCTTTTGATGATTTGACACTTCACCAGGAAGTCATTTTTCCAAGAAGGGTCACTTCGTTGCCTCTCAAAACCAAATTTGTTCATATGTGACACTTGTTCTTTTGGGACCACCTTCCCTTGGCGCTTGTCGTCTCACATGTTGATTTTTGTCATGAGAAATCATCATTTTCTCATGTTTTCATGGTCCCCACCAGGCCAATTCTATGTGGCAGCGTCATCGAGTCACCCTTGTTCAGAGCATCCGCGATGAGTCACCCTTGCACCCATGGATTCTGTTTCATATCCCATTATATCATGTCATAGTATTCCATCCATATTTACATATCATTCATCCTATGTTGCCCATTTTGGCCTCCAGTCATACTATTCACCATCCCCTCCAGAGTCGAGTCAGTCGTTACTAGGTCAACCAAGCACTTTATGCTCTGACAAGGGAAAGTGTTTATTTGTCCCTCAATCCCACTTTTTCCACTGTCCCTGGTGTCATTCCATCAGTCACATTACTATTTTCCCTTATTCCTTAGTCGAGGATCCTCATTGCCTCACCTATCGCGGGCCCTATTCTGTCGACATCAGCTCATTTATTCCAGAATAACGGCCTAGAGGGCAGTGTATCTTGGTTCCAACTTCCATTCTTGTTCGGTACCTCAGACCAAACAAAGGGACTCATTATTTCCCTTTGACTTGGTTGTTTCATGCTCCTGATTCATACACTTGATGGCCCAGTGATGCAGCAGATTGTACCAGTGATTCCCAGGTGTGTGTGAGATGTTTTAGACCTCATGAGGGGATGGCCCTTCAGGTAGCCCCCCACATGATCAAATGCCTTCATATTATGCTACAAGCTCATATGCAGTTCTGCAGATTTTATGGGTTTGGTTCCTACCAATCACAGTGTTCATAGCATGCATGTCTCCTTCAAATGATCCATTCAATTTTGCAGAGCCCTTCCCTGTTCAACAAGGCTTCTTCAGTTGTTCTACCCTTCCTCCCACCCATTTTTTGAGAGAAGGGCCATTATATCTCATGTACTCAAATATTATTGATTTCATTCCTGGCTCATGTTTTTCCAGGTGCATTATGTATATGGGACACATTCTATTATTTTCTGGCTCAGTTATGCCAGCGTATCATGTACCATTCAGCATGTACTTCATTGCTTAGTTTTATGTTTCTGGGCGCATCATTATTTTTGTACTAAGTTATATTGGCGGATATAGGAATGCCTCCCCCACCTCAATTAGATCTAGTACCACAACATAAAATGAGACTTGCTTTGGTCTCGCCCCCTCTATCCCTATCCTCTTTCGCTTCAGCTCTATTGGTCTCTCTCCCTCTCTCTCTCCCTCTCTCTCTCTCTCTCCACTTTGTTGTCTAGTGATTGTGTCTTTACAACGTACTTTGGTCATACGTTTTGCTCCTAACACTCGTACGTTGGGGGGAAATCTATTATCACCAAAAAATTGATCATCTAACCTAATTTACTAGATGGATCAGAGTACACCATGTAAGGCCAATTTTACCATAGTAAAATTTCTTTCACTGTGATAAATTACTTAATAAACCACATTTTTTAAAGTAATTTATAATTAAACCCATGAAGAATAATTAAATAAATCATTATTTATTTAACTATATTCTAGGAATAATTAATTAAACCATTGTTTAATTAATAATCCTTGTCATATTTGACCCAGTTATGAAAAATAAAGAGATAAATAATTAATTATCTTATTTTTCTCTAGGAATAATTAATTAATCACTAATTAATTATTATTGCTTGTCAAGTTTGACTAAATCCCTTACGAATAATTAAATAAATCATTATTTGTTTATTATTCCTTAACCATATTCTTGAGATGAAAAATAAATCATTTATTTATTTATTATTTCTAAATAAAAGTTTAAATATTTTTTCCCTCCTAACCAAATATAATAAAATATTCCAAGTGGTTATTCTTAGAATGGGGTTAATAATATTTTATTATTGCTCATTATTCGAGGATAACTCAATATTTTGTTATAAATAGAAGGGTTTTCCATTCATTATTCACTTTTGAATATTTTCATTGTTGCACTCACTGTTGTAACTCTGATTATTTTCATTGTCGCACACCATTTTTCTTCCATTTGAGTTCCCATTGAGCTCAAACATTTTATTTGTTAGGTTTACACATTATAGAGGAGAGAGACTCTACACAAGCTGAAGACGTTTGAGGATAGCCAAGAACCCATCCCATAGAGAGGGACTAGTAACCTTTATTTGTTCCCTTCATAGGTGTTATAATAAAATCTATTCTTTGTATATTTGGTTTCCATTGGATTATTGGAGCTATTATTACTGTTTCATTTTGTTTTTGAACTATTATTGTGGCATAGATCAGGGCTTTGGCAGATTTTGTTTCTATCAGTTGTTGCAGATCTACAATGTTTAGCAACCATTTATATTATTGATACTCTTTGTCATCCACAATCTTAAGTGTTTCCTTTCCGTACATATTTGAGGAGAAAACACTATAATAGAAGCCCCATGGGACTCTCTGCTTCAAATGAGGCATGATTAGAATCTGAAGCTTAGATTGCTTTGGCTCCAACATATAGTCCTTAGTTAGCTTCAAGATTTGTTTAGCCACAGTATTGATTGAAACTAATTTGTATTAAAAAATCTACAAACAAATTCCTTCCTCGCCAAATAAAATAAACCAAAAACAAAGGAAGAGAGCCATAGCATTGAAGAGAAGCCTCTCTCTAACAGGAATAAACCCAGGCCTCTAAACTGCACTCTTCCCAAGTAGTAGGAATACCAAATTTTATCCTTGGGATAGACTATACTCGTCCAATTAATTCACATGAAATAAACAAGTAATGAAGAGATTTTGTCTCACCTTTGCCTAAATGACATCAGTTAGGGAGAATCCATCCTCATTTGATTAAATTTTCCATGTCAAGAGTCATTGTTTAAAGCCGGTGAAATGGTGATTTTTTCTTTTATTAGAGCATGAATTTTCCACATGCACTCCCACCACCAACTACATTCTTTGTTGAACCAGCTTCGCACCATGCCTTGTATCCCAGTTTCACACTAAAGGTGCTTTGACTAGGTTTAATGATCAAGTCAAGGAGTCTTCCACCTTGTCATCTAGTTTTATAAATCTAAAGACTAACTTTTCCACACAAAATTTCCATTCCCTGGCAATATCTTCCTTAAGACAAATTTCCTCTATGGAGAGACACCTATTCCTACCAAAGGAGTTATGGACCAGAGAGTGCGTGTCCTAAAGAAATAAGATGCCTCTCTCATGTAACCTCTTTAATAAATATTGAGTTATGTTGTAATTTTCTCTTGCCCTAATCCAGGGATCTTCCCCAAGCCAAAATTGTATGTTATTCCCAATTTTCCATGTTGTTCAACAACCTATTAAAGGAAATAACTCCACAAATGATTTATAGACAATTGATATTTTACTATATAACTTCTTAGGTGATTGAAAGCACTCCTCAATTGATTGGGACCCTAGTTTTTTAGAGCACATAACTCGGGTTTGTAATGACCAATTATATGTAAGTATCTAGAGATTCCTTACCGCCAAAGCTTTACTAAAATGAAAAACATTTTTAAGACCCTAGTCACCAAGATTTTTTGGCTAAGAAGTCCTTGTCTGTTTGACCAAACATGTCCCTTCATACTCCTATTACCAAACCATAAGAAACTAAAGTAGTATTTCGTAATTTTGTATTCCTTTAAGAAATTTTGCTATGAAAGTCCAATACATTGGTATGCTCTCAAAAATATATTTTATTAGGACTAAATGACCCCCCCCCCCCCTTCTGAAAGCCACTTGTTAGTACAAGAGGAAATTATGGTTTCAATTTTCTTGCAAACCCATAGCCAATCTTAAAATATATAGGAATTGGGCTTTAGATGGAACCCAAGGTATTTCACACCTTCCTTTATCCTCCACCGATGAAGATGAAGAGAAAAGTCTAGGGCCCACTAAATCTCTTCCTCTAGAAAATGATAAAGAAGACATTACTCTGAGAGATTCACTAACGTATCATAAACCAAACAATAAGGTTCCATAATATTTTTAATGCTTGAGAATTATTTTTATGATCCTACATTGGATAAGACAACATCATCATCCCCTTTGGATTTAGCAAAAAACATCAATTTTTTGAGGCCCTTGGAAATTAAGAGGAAGAGGAAGAGGGACAGGGGGAAGCCCTATCAAAGGCCTCTTTTGGACTGGAAGAAAGGAGAGGGTGGACCATTGGTCATGATTATAAATTAAGTCATGGAAATATAATCCTTAATCTAGCTCACAAAATGCGAAAACATTCCAATGAACCCTCTCATAGGGATTTTCTAGATCCAATTTGATTGTAAAAGAGGACAACTTTTGTGTCTTTCTTTAGTGCATGGCCTCCTAGGGCAAAGAGACTACATCATGGATCAGCCTTTGGAAGAGAAAACCAAATTTATCCTTTAAGATAAAATCACTAAAATAGGGCATGAGTCTATTTGCTATTATTTCATGACGATTTTGTATATAACATTGCAACACGACATGGAGGGAAACTTCAAAGGAAAATGCATCCTACTTCTTGGGGATTATGGCTATATGTGTTGAATTGAAAGCTCCAAGGATTTTTCTAAATCGTTGGGATTTTAAAATTACTATGAGTAGATACTCCTTGATTAGTTCATAAAAAACTTGACAAAATTCAGCTCTTAAACTCTCTAGATTAGGGCTCTTGATTTGGTGCACCGATAAAATAATCACACTATGTTTGGCTTATGAAATTTATTTCTCAATGTCCTTGTTCATTTCATCTCAGACGACTTGGTGGGTAATATTTATCACATACATTATCTCATAAATAAGGCATCCAACAAGATTAGAAAAGAGGTAAGAGAAGAATAGTTGCCTACTTTTGCTTTGTCTACAAAAAACAATGCCCGGGACCCATCGTTGGCCTATACTCTCCAAAATGTATTCATGTCGACAATAAATGGAAAACTTATGAAAAAAATATTGTGTTATTATCACTATCCTAAATCCATATTTATTTGATTTTAAGGCACCATATTGATTCTTCTTTGATAAATAAATCCTTTCTATTTACCAGGAGAGAGCTTAGTAAAGCCTTATTATCCATCGAGAGAGGGACTGAGTAGTTGTCCATCAAAAGATTCATGAGCTTTCTCTCCATCTCCAGTAGGAGAGCTTGTGACTTGATTCTGAAGGAACATTCACATGGGATTGAAATTGCCTTAATTCTTTTCAAATTATATCAGAATTGTTTCATTGCATAGTTATCCAAGCACGAGGAAAAAGGAAACCAAGTAGAAGAAATCAATTGAATATAATCTTCCTCCAAAATAGTAAAATTGGAGAGATATTGAAAGGATAGGGAGGTTTTCTCTCTATGGAACCTAGCTTTAAATTGGAATGTGATCCAAGATACCACCTACCTCCACTCGTGATTTGATAATCAATGATATATCCATTAATCCTTCTGAAATGAGAAACACTTTATTCACCATTACAGCCATTACATCAAGTAGGAGATAACTCAGTGGAAAAAAGATCCACCAAATGAAAAATTTGAATAAGTGATTGAAATACACTTCCATAGGCTTTTGATGAAAATGAATTCCCTAAACTACCCTAAGTGACAACATCAAATCTAAATCACCCCTTGGAGTTACCCTGGGCTCAAAGAGAATACCTAAAGACAAATGAATCTTAAAAATTCTCCTAATCAAAATATGGCTCATAAATGTTGATGAAATGAAAAGAGAAACCCATAACCCTATCTTCCAAGTCCAATGAGATCCCTAAAGGAATAAGAGAAGTTTAATATTGAATGAGTGTAGGCTTCCAAGCCACCATTGATCCATCTAAGAGACCGTCAACATCAAGAGTTTCATATCTCCATTCCTTCGACCAAGGAGAATGGCTACCCCATACTTTCTAGCTAGGTTACATTGTTTCTCCAAAAAAGATAACATTGAGATTATATATATATATATATATCTATCTATATATAATTATATATATATATTATATAATATATATATATATATATATATATATATATATATATATATATATATTATATATAATTTTCTTGTGGTTCACTATACCAGACATTGATAATAGCTACATCCACAGAAAACCCACCTGTGTCTAGGTGGGCCAATTATCTTCCATGTAGAAATTACTCCAAAGGAGATAGCATGTCAATCTCATTGGGAATGGAACCCAGGTGGGGAGGATAATAGCTTCTCCTCCCTACCACTCGAGCTACAACTACTTGACTGGTACTCAAGAGTTAGTTAATTAATGTATAAAACCATTTTCATTGAATAAGGCCCATTGGGTAGTTAATGAGTAGTTGCTCAATATAGAAGGGTCGTGTTTATTAAAGAAGGTCCACTAATTAGTTGGTACTTGTTAATGATGGGACTACAAGTAGTTACAGTTTTCTTGGTGAGAAACTATTAATATAGCTAGAAGGTTATGGAATGTTTTGTAAGAGTTGTTATTGCACTAGATCTCCTCAACTTGAAGTTGTCCCCCCGAGGGGCCCTTAAAAATTGATCTTTTTTTGGATTATCAATATATAAGTTATAACCTACAAGTTCATATCATTATCTCTCTCTCTTTTTTTCTTTTTCTTTTTTTTTTCTTTTTTTTTTTAATATACAGTGGAATCGGCAATAGGGGCAGCCTCGCGACTTGTGTTACACGGGGTCGATTCTAACCACTACCTCTATAATCATTGGGAGTTGCGCCCGCCCCTCTCCACAGCGCCAAGTTAGTCTAGGGGAATTCAACTCGTGACCTTTTGTACGGAGCCCGCCTTTCTAACGAACTTCACCGCAGTGTGATTACCAACTCACCTACCCCCGTGGGGCTATATCATTATCTCTTTTAATTAAATGTTCTTTATTATAATTATTTGAATATTGCCAGTAATTCACTATTATTAATTAAGTGCACTACAGGTGATATTAGAGTTTTTCCATGTCCCAGCATGTGCACATATTTAGAATCATATTTTAGGCTATATATTTGTTCCAATGTCTTGAGACACAAATATTTATTTTGCAATGGATGAAATTATGGGTAAAAATTATATGCACATGGAATACAAGATGAATCACCTTGTTGAACACTTTTGTACATGTTTGTTGGTGGTTACTGAGTAATAATGCATTAAAAAGAAATTGTATATAAATTCAATCTTCTTTGTACTTTTGAACTCCCCTTGGATGCACCAAAAATTGTTCTTAATTAAGCCTCTCAATCATCTTGTTCCTATAATACATGGAGAACAACACTCCTAGAGATCACTCTCACAAACCAAGGAATTAAGTAGTACAACCATGGTATGGTTTGTCCCCCTTAATTAATGTCATGAAATATTTGATTAAGTTCTATTATTGGAAACATTCATGTATATAAACTATCTATAGCACTTGTGACTCTTTTGACCTTAATACCTTACAAAAGCTAGCCTCTATAGATTGGGTAATTGAAAAGAAAACAATATACTAGTATACCAAGATTTTTTGAATTATATCAATACAATAATTCTCCTAATTGACTTTTTTTAAGGATTTGGAATTAGCTTATACCCTTGTGTATAACTTATCTCAAAATATACCTTACATTACATTGGTGACATAAGTGTATCTCTTATGTAACACTTTGTGGTGAACCTAACAATACCATTATAGGTTACCTATCTCAAATGAATACCTACAAAACATTGATTGCATTACTATAACTAGTGGATCCAAGGAATCCATGACATCCAGTTGAACCAAGATTGTGGATAATAGATTCAACCAAGTAGAAAAGTAACTCACTCATATCAATGGTGAGGTTTTTACATTGGCTCAAACATCAACATATAGTTTGATAAGAATGTCTCATTAGAATTCCAAGTTGCTTTCTCGTTGAAATGCAACAACAACTCTCTCAATATGTAGTTATGTTTCAAAAAAGTCTGGAAAATTGGTGATAGCCACAAGTGAGTTGGCTAGTGGTGAATCATCTATAGAAGGAAATTATTTCGTTTGGTGGAGAATTGAGGAATTTGTAGATCTTAATGGTTATACATTCCAAGAAGAGGTGGTGCATAAGGAAATTCTTACACTTAATCACAAGTGAGTATACCACAACACATATAGAAACACAAAAAATTCAATAAGAATCCATGATAGATCAATCCATATACATATCTATATATAGCCCCAAATTATAACCAAATTCCTTAAATTAAGGAAAACATAGTAATCTTTAATTCGTTAGGGAGTAATCCAAGTTCCTTTTCTCCATCAATATACACAGCAATTTTCTCTCTACTAAATTCCTTTAGAAGACCTAAAGTCATCATGAACTCATTACCTTAACACCCCCCTCCCTCGCAAGTCAACACAATTATTTAGAGCTTTGAGAGGTGAAATTATATTTGTACGCTGCCCCCTCCATTATTACAATTTCTTGAAGCCCAAGAATAACTTAAAGTTTTATATAAACTTGGTTTCTATTAAAAGGATTTGTAAGGATATCAATGATCTTAATCTATCATGTAGTAAACAAGGGACACACCATTGTCCTATACGATCTCCACATGCTTCATATTGCTACGAGAAATAGGATTCTCAAATACTTGTACTGCACGTTAATTGCCACATTGCCCTACAAATAGATTCCTCAATCAAATATCTATGATGACTAATGAGATTACGAATCCACATTGCCTTCATGGTTGCATTAATTACACCTAGATATTTAGCTTCTATGCTTGTAAGAGAGACCACCTTATGCATTTTATAAGACCAAAATATGGTTTTAGGTCCAAGATGAAACACATAGCCAAATGTGTAGTTACTATCATTTCAATCTCTAACCCAATTCAAGTAAGTGTAGTTGAGTTACTTTGATATTTGTATTGTGATATTTTAAACCAAGCTAATTATTATCCTTGATATAATTAACAAACCTTTTACTGACCTTCAAGTCACCCTCTGTTGATCTTAGATGAACTTAGAGACTATACTAACAATAACAAGTATAACATCATCCATTTGTAAGAGTTGGATGCTAAAAATAAATGTAGTAGACCAGAATTAATGATTTCAAAAGTATATGCTAACTATTTCTTTAAACCTAAAACTAAAGAAACATAACTTCAGATGATGGTTAAATCATCAACATGTAGTGTAACAACTAAAGTATTATCATTTACATGTAAAAAATAAATATTGTTATTTGTTTCACAACATTTGAAATGAAGATTGATAAAGAATCAATCAATCTTCTCATGCCATGCCCCAGAGGGTTGTTTCAAACCACACAAGGACTTTTTAGTTGACATGCAAGACTATCATCCTTCTGAAATCCTTGTATTTTGTCCATATCCTCAGTGAGATCATCGTGTAAGAAAGCACTCTCGACATCCATCTAATCTACCTCACATTCAAAACAAGCAATAAGTGAAAGAGTTAGTGGTACAAATTTCATCTTTGCAACATGGGAAAGGTTTCAATGTAGTCAATACATTATTTTTCATAAAATCAATTTGCTATCAAAGGAGTATTATGCCTTTTAATGGCACCTTCATATGTGAATTTGGTTTTCTAAACCCATCTACATTTATCCATATGCTTCCTTTCAGTTGGGAAATTAAATCTCAAGTTTCATTCTTCAGTGAGGAATGATACCATTATCCATACCATTCTCCCATTTCAGTCTATGATGTACATCTACATACGTATCAAGATTACATGCCTCTAGCACATGTGCCATTAGAGAAACACTAGCACATTGTTTCTAACTTCTAGTTTTCCCTAGTTATTTATGTCTCTTCCATCAACACTAGTAGCTTCAATTCTCTTAATCATCTAGATGGGAAGAAAAAAATCCCCTTGTAGATGGAGAAACAACTTATAAGTTGGGAGGATTATCCTCCTTTAGTGGACTTTTAGTATAACAATATTTTTCACCATTCACTGAAGATGTTCCCTTTAAAGCACTATATTGGTGAAAGTGTAATTTATTAATCAATTAGGATAATTTTGAAGATAGGATAATCCAAAGGTAGTGTGACCTTGGAAGAGACGGAATAGATGCTAAAATATGCTAAGAAGAATGTAAAATCAACACAAACAAGCATAAGAGTTACGTAAAGAAGAAAAAAGGCATATGGGATATTTCAGAATAGCAAGAAAGTGTTTCCTATAGTGAAACCAAACAAGAGTATTCCTCGAGGTTTAGTTCCTTACAAATTGGCATTATTTTTGCATGTAGTTAGATGCAATGTATTTCATTTATCCTACTTGGTGTAGGTTTTAACCATGTGTAGTTAATTGTTGCAAACATATTCTTAACAAAAAAGAAAGATGCAATAGTTAACATAAATATTAACATATAGATTTTGCCTAGGAAAACTATATTTTATTTTTAGTACATATCCTTCTTTACAATACTATAATACAAGATATATATCCCACAAAATACAAAAATAAAAAATCAATTTACCCTTGATTACAATACAACCATGGTTCCTTAAACTAAACTAAAAAACCATGGGCCCAACCACCATGCGCCACAAAATTGCTAATGACAAAAATTGTGCTAAAATCTACAAAAAGTGCACGCAAAAAAATGCCCATGTCTTTTTTTCAGGGGAGTTATGACCCCCCCTTGTGAAACCACCCCCCTCCCAACCCAACTATGCCTAATAAATGTATAGTGTGTGGAGGTAGTCGTGCAAGTAATATAACAAATACCCAACATTCTCCCACTTGTTTCATTTTCACACAAAGGATTTGTTGACAAACATAAAAATTCTAGCCTACAACAAAGAGATACCACCCAATCGAGGCCCAATTAGACCCTTACTCATTTGTTGTGGTAGAACTCACCAGTGTTTGGCTCATTTTTCATATCCTAAACTAATATATTATAACCTATGCTAAATTTCTCAGTGATTTATATCTATGTAAACTTAGCTCCTATTGTGTTTGTGTTTGTTGGTGTTGTTGTTATCAACAAGAAGGAGGGAGAGAACCACCCAAATCCAAGTTTTTAGAAGAAATTGCAGATGTTGAAAAGAGTAGTTCTTCACAACTGATATGTGGGCTCAGCTAGGTCACCTAACAAAATATATTGTAATACAAGAGCATGAAGGTGAAATGAGTTTTGTTATTTTTTATGTTTATTTCAAAATTATTAACTATAAATATTAAATTCTACTTTAAATAAACAAATAAAACTAATCAATGTTGCCGGTAATAATAAAATTTAATCCAAAATATGAATGTTAGACAGAATGATAATCAATTTAAAGAACAAAAATAATATAAAATTAAATTGATTAATGGGCACTTATACTTATTTTAATTATAAAATTAATATGAGTATGCCAACATTCATGAGAAAGGAAACAAATTCATCAAATCGGAACCTCGTATTCAACTGAAATCATAGATGTATATAATAATATCTACTAACATATAGTATTTGCCAAAAAGTGACTTTTCTAAAAAATCTTCTTAGGTCTTCAAAGTTGATTAAAATCAGTGAGAAATAATATCAATCTAATTCCATATAAATTCATCAAAACTGACACTTTTTCATTGAAGAGATTCGTTAGATAATTATATTATTATATATATATATATATATATTATATATATATATATTATATAATATATATATATATTATATTATAGAGAGAGAGAGAGAGAGAGAGAGAGAGAGAGAGAGAGAGAGAGAGAGAGAGCTTTGTAACGATCAAATATTGTTCATTGTTCTAAGGAAACAAAATATTTCTGCCAATAGTAAATTGGTTGAACAGATGAAACCAAATTGCTAAATTAAAAGTTCAACTATTAAAGTTGTTTTTGGGGTGCCAAAATTGGTTGTAACGCCACCTCCCACATTTTACCAACTTTCACCGACATGTCGGGGTAAACATGAGAGGACAGATACTATAACATGACTCAACCTCCTAAATATAGTTAAGGAAGTGGAATTAATGACTTGAAACTTTACTGACTTCCCTCAGGTGTTGTGGGACCCCCAAGAGCTAAACAACCACTCCAGGTGCCCAGACCCTGAGATAAATTTCTTTTTCAATGATCTGGAGCCCTAGTCACTTGCATAAAAATGCAAGCGGGCAACTATAACCCTCCAGTCGCATGGATGACCCTGCCTCCCAGCGACTATAGACTAAATTACTCAATTTTGTGCACGTGACCCTGAGATATGAGCCACTTTTTTAGGGCTAGGATCCAAACCTCTGCCCATAACTTGTTAGAACTTTCATAAATTCTAAATGAGACAAGGACAAAGCCTCTAACACAAAACTTGATCAAGTAATTGACCTAACCAAGCCTAACCATGACAGACATTTTTTCGAACACATTGTGAACATACAATCTACAGGTCATAAATGCATATCTGAACATAGGGATCTCATATTTATCTGAGACTCAACAAGTAGGTCTAATGCTCTCTCATAATAGCTAAAAAAACATCTATTAGGTCATGCATTCAATAACCAGTCATTTACTAATCAAAATATGTTAAGAGCCATAACTAAAATCTATCATAAAACCATGCTTATAACCAGCATATAACTAGAATAATAACAATGATAAAACAATTATCAAAGAAAAATAATAACAACTGTAAATACTCATGAATAATAAAAGGAACGTATCTCTTATTAACATATGCAAAAACCAACCAAGTCGAGGACTTCCATGTACCACCCAACCATAGATTGGGCTGAACCAAATCTTTTTTCAACCATTTACCCCTGTGTCATATTCCAAGCATGAATGTGTATATCATGGGATAAACCAATCCATAAACAACTAAGGGAATCCAGAGGTTAAACCACCTCCACCCTCTCCCTACCATGATCTCACCTAAATTGATCCCGAGATCACAAAACCAAACTGAGCTTGGATGCCTCAGTATTCCTTCATCATCCCTTAAGGAATTTTCTTGTCTCTACCCACTAGTTGAGGGTTTAATGGAGAAAACCATCTCCACACCCAATGCTTGGAATTTTCTTGAGACCACCTTGCTGGATCTAGAAATGGCAGGGCAAGGCTGAAACTATTGTCAAACTAGGAAAAACCCATGCCAATGACAACAAATTAACCAAATACACACATGCATTTACCATGCATGTCAAAACTAGCTAGGAAATCATACATGCAACCTGTTACATCCAAGTATTCTCATTGAAGTCACTTGATCCAACTCTTACTTGCTTGATCCTTGCTTTCCTCTGTTTTCCTTCTCCTTCATTTTCTTGCTTGTTTGCTTGCTTTTCTTCTCTTCTTGGTGCTCTTCTCCTCTCCAAAACCAATTCCAAAACTGAACTGACAAAAGGTCCCAAACTGATGCTTTGATGTATTTTTATTATTCATGCCTCTAATTTCTTCATTTTTCCTCTATTTTCCTTCAAATTCCTCCTCACGTGCAACCTCTGACCTTTCACCTCCATTTTCTCCTAATTTCCTTTATTTTCATAAATAAAATGCCAATAATGCCTTTTTTCCTTTTCAAATCCTTTGCAATTTTCCCTTACCCATAATAAACAACAAGTGATGCCCACTAGGATACTTTGCCCAACATTCAGCTTGGAATACATGTCCCATGACCTTGGTCTTATTTTGCCTTTATTAACTTTATTACATGAACTTTTAACCCAAGGTTGTTACATTGGCTTATAACATTTGGATCTTCTTTCAACAGAATTGATTCAACTTGCAATTTTCATGGGATTTATTTTGATCTTTCTTTACTTTCTCATTTCCCCTAAATACATAGGTTTAGCACATATGAAAACTCAGAAAATTAAGAAAATTGTGCAGTAAACTAAAAATTATAAAAATCCAAGGAAACTTGTTTAAAAATGAATCACGATGTAATTATGTATAATTACGTTGTTTCACATTTTCCTTTGTTTCATTGATATGATGCGGCCATTTAGGGTATGGTGAATGTAATGAGTGACGTTTTTCAAAGGAAGACAGATACTGGATTTACCTTAATTGCATATTAATTTCTGTGATTAGTATAAATTGTGTATAAAATAATCGTAACACCTTATTTGATCATATGGGGTGTGAGGCATGCATAGTACTTACATTTTGAGTAGATGGTCAAATGGGTGGATTTTCATCATTAGGTTATAATGCTATTTTAAAACCCTTAATTATTGGTTTGAAGGATCTAAAACATGACATTTTGTCATTCAAGAGTCGGAGGTGGAGGAGCATATTTATCGTCATGTGGGACCAAATAGGCGGATATCCAAACATTTGGGAGGGGGACATGTTAAAACATTTTGAACTCGTTGATGGCCCAGATGGGTGGATCCTAGGAGTAGACTTCAAATAAATTTTAATATAAGTGATGTTGGATAAAATTGGAAGAAACGAAAACAAGGTAGTCTGCCAATATGGGCATCCGAGGAAGTAAAGGAGTATCACTTGAATGAACAAGGAGGATGCCAGCTAGGGTAGATCTGTGAATATCAACCTTGAATTAAAACATAAAACTTCACAAATTCAAGGGAAAAATGGGTAATTAAAAAAAAAAAAAAAATCAAACTTATAATGCTTTTAAAAGACAATAACCAAGTGAAAATAAAAAATGTAAATAGGGTCCCCATTTATTTGAAAACAAATGGGGCGTTGTTGTATAAATGACAACAAATGGAAAAATACTAGGAAGAACCAATTATCTTTGATAAAAGAATGTTAATCAAAATAAACTCTTAATTAATAATCTTAAAATAGTTATAAGTATCAACTGGAATGCATAATATTTAAATATAGATAATTCCATCATTAAGAGTACTAATACTTTGTCTAATATTTCCCAAGAACCAAAACATGGAGTTCATTTGTTAACCAACCTAGATCCATCTTAACTTTGGATATACCAAACGCCAAGAGGGATCAAATCTCTTTTTGCTCTAAAAGAGATTTAAATCTTAAGAGATTTTATCCCTCTCGGCACTTGGTTGATCCAATGTTAAGATGGATCTAGGCTAGTTTAATTATTAATTATATTATAATCATATGTGTGTGTGTGTGTGTGTGTTTTAAAACAAAATGATTACGAGGGTTTATATTATAAAAAAATTAGGATCTAGCCCATAACCGTTACATTTATTTAGATTTACCAATATCCCTTGTGGGTTTTGGTGGCTTGAGGGGCTCTGACCCAAGTTCAGCGTTAAATAGCCAAACAAATCCCTACACTACTGGCCCTTTCAGCATCATCACGCAGAGCGCGGATCGAAGTCTCACCCGAAGCAGTATGGGGGGATGCTGGAACCAAGTTTCCACACCCTGAGATGGTTGTGATGTCGTTTGATTCCCTTTATCCCTTCCTTCACGTAGTTCGCTCTGCTCTAGAGCTTGCAAGATGAGCCCTTTATTCTGTCCTTTAATACCTCTGTGAAAGGGTATGATTGACCTTCGCGCAACCCTAGCATGTTGCTTAGGTACTTTTGCATTGCTATGGCAGTGTGCCATGTAGATTCCCAAATTACTTTAAGTGACTTGCTTATCTTATCGAATAATTATAGTTATCACCGCATAAATAGATAATCATAATTGAATTCAATTATTCAACATAATTTCATGCATTTGTGCATCACATAAGCATAATAAAGGAAATTCATACATAAAATATCAAGATGCAATAACAGAACAAAGACACAGGAATTGCAGAATATATTTCTTTATTAATATCTCCAAAGTGCTTACAACTCTGTACCCTACACACACAGCTGCAGGGGTCCACGCACTCAGTTGCAGAATTCTACCCTAGGCCTTTATGCACTCAACTGCAGAGCCTCTACCTATGCTAAAACCTAAGACTTAGACTTCCTGTTTCAGATCTATGACTCTCTTACATGATCGATCATTGTATGTCTCTAAAACTACTTACAGCTTAGCTCTTTTTATACAATCCAATGGTTTGCGCACCATGGGTGGAACTCTTACAACTGACTTTACTTTACAAAATTAAGGGCGGACTACTCTTTATGACACATAACACCTTCACGCTCCGCGACTACAAAATGCAGAGTCTTTACATTTTTATTACAAAATTTGACTCAAACATGGGCTTTTAGCCCCAAAACTTCCCTTGGGGATCCCGCTCCCAACAGGCCCCCAACACAAACATCGTGACTCGACCTCAAGTCACTCAGTAGGCATAGAGATCTTTGCATGAAGCCCATCCAGCTTGACCCATATGACCGCAACCTCGGCTGTGCACTAAGTTGCCGCCTGCTTCGCATCTTCCACTGTCTTCTCAGTCACTGCTCCTACACTATCAACCTAAAGCTTTTGCTGTGTCGCTTGCAAAGTCGCAAGCTTGCCTTCATATTTCCTATGACTGTGTAAGCTTCCTCCATCTAGGGCTTTAGTCATGCCTTCAGCACTACTTCCTTGTGTAGCGTTGCGTCCACCTATTCCTTAAGCTACTTGGCCTCCTGCAACCTGGCTAACTTCTGTGTCAGCACAACGGTTTGCATTGTGCCCTTAACTTCATCGTAGCATTGTTGTAGCTCACGTGTTTCTGTCTCCAACCTCTCTACATTTGGGTCCTCCTGCAAGCTTCTCAAGACCTCAAATGATTGCTTGAACAACTACATGCAGTCTGCTACTGCACTTTCCACCGCCACGACTGCCTCTATGACAATGGTCACCCATTGTTCCTTTACTTCTGGCGATGTGGAGGGTTGGGCCCTCAACTATAGCTTGGTAATTTACGGGTTCAATTCCAACTGAACCCGTGCCATCTTAGTCTGATTTTCACGCACCCCTGTCGCCAACTTGTGGATGCGGACCTCGACTAGCTCTTCCTCCGACATGGCCAACTCTAGGACCATTATGCATGCCTCCTCAATGACCTACATGATGTTCTTGCTCTGGTTGGTCACCTCGGTCTCAGCACTGATGGAATCATTTCTCTATAGGGCCATTTGTTCATTGTTGATCCGCTATTCGCTGATTACCTGGAGGGCACAGTGCTCTCAAGCCCTTATTTCTGCAATTACTCCATCTTGCAGGTTCAATTCCAACTGAACCTATGCCATCTCAGTCTGAGTGTCACGCACCCCTGTCGCCAACTTGCGGATGCGGACATCGACTGGCTCTTCCTCCAGCATGGCCAACTTTGGGACCATTATGCATGCCTCCTCAACGACCTACATGATGTTCTTGCTCTGGTTGGTCACCTCGGTCTCAGCAGTGATGGAATCATTTCTCTATAGGGCCATCTGTTCGTTGTTGATCCGCTATTAGCTGATTACCTGGAGGGCGCAGTGCTCTTAGGCCGTTATTTATGCAATTACTCCATCTTGCAAGAGGTGAAGTGCTTCACGCAGAAGCACTGCCAAGTTCAGCCCAACTCCCTTCAAGGCACTGATAGTGGGTCTATCAGCCTCATTGTCCATGGTCAGTGCTCCATCCAGCAACACTATGACACTGGAAGCCTTTGTGCATAGCATATCGACAGCCTCTGAAGTGTTGATAGCCAAGCTGGTAGACATCGTGCCAGCTTGCGACACACCGGTCTGCAACTCCTGCAACCCGGTCTGGATGGCCCTTAGGATGATTTATTGTTGTTGTTCATATTGTTGCAGGGCCTCCGCGGTGATTCTCTGACTGTGTCACCGATATCATGTAAATCACCCTCCATCAATGTGATAGGGTCTAGTGAGGTCTTGGTCTCCATGGATTTCTTTATCAATCCTCCCTTCGCTAGCTCACTTGGGCGCTTAGTGCGGGTGGTCGTATCCTGAGGGTCTGCGCCATGTTATTTTGTTTCTTCCTCTTCTGTCTCAGGCAAAGGTGACCGCGTGCCTTTGTCAGAGCCACACTCTATTCCACCTGCCTACCTTTATGCCTATCCTGCCTAGGCCTTCTCAGTGGCCTCCTTTTTCCTCTTCTCGACCAGCTACGCCATCTTCAGCTTAGCCTCCTCCTTCTTCTTCTACGTGGTGGACTTGCTTCCACCCACCACCAAGTTCATGGTAGTGCGCCACTCCATCGGCCATTGATCAATCATTGCATCGATGGCGTCATCCGTGGCCAGATACTGTAAGTCGTACCACTTCTGAGTAGGGTCTTTCTGTGCCCTGATAGATACTTGATTTAAATCAACTTTGAACTCAGCATAGTTCTGCAAGTTAGCGTACACTGTGGACCAAAATTGTGGCTTGCGATTAATGGCCATCCTAATATTCGTCTCCATCAAGATCCAGAATATCTTGTTGTCCCAAACTCATTGTGCATTCTTAGTAGCCCACTGCGAACCATACTTCGTTCGTTCAGGGAGGTCTGGCATGACCAAAGGGAACTAGCTGTCCTCTAGTAGCTCCCACGCTACCAATACAATCGACAACAAGAGCCACGCGTAGTGGAATGTCTTTCTTTTCTCTTATGCTTCATGACAGTACACCAGGAACTCTCCGCGAAGGTAGTCCGAGAGGGAGTGTTGAGAATGCAACAAGATGATGGAGCTTAGTGGAAAGAAGTCACCTTCACTAAGTGGGCCCGCAGGCTATTTTTGGCGCAAGTCTATTTTTAGACTATGTCTATTTTTAGACATATGGATCATGGTCTATGATTTGCAGGGATGCTATTTGTGGATGATTGGTCAAGTTGGTAAAAATAGATGGACCTCTATTTTTAGACATATGGGCGGAGTCTATTTTTAGACTGTTAGGCTAAAAATAGAACAGTCGAATATTATTAGCTCTTAATAATATTTGGACTATAAACATTATCTTATTCTCTTGGAGCACTTCAGTGCGAGCTACGGATGTGGCACATGCAACTGCCAGAAGGAAATACGTGTTTCTTATGGGTTACTTGAGCTATTGCATGGAGGACTTTAGTGATTGAGTTTTGTGGAGTTGGATCAAGAGTTGATGGAGTTGTGTTCAGTTTGACTTAGTTGAACTAGTTGTAGTTAGTCTAACTGGCAAATAGACTAATGTTGAGTGGTGTGAATTAGCTATTAATTAATTCACTAATTATTAACTCATAAAGCGACTGAAGAATACATCAGTTAACTCAGTGCATGGACAGTTCAATGGAGATAAGTGTTAGAGGTAAGTGAAAGGGCAAGACAATTGTCAGTTGTGACTATAGTTGTGCATGTGATTTGCACAATTAGTGGGATTGAGTTGCCAATGAGGATTGCGTAGCGTTACACAAGGTAAACACATGAATGGTTAAGCTATTCTCATCCATTCTCTATTCAGGATTGCGCAGTGGAGGTAGGTAAGCAACATAGGTGATTTGAGCTAGTGATTGATTCAGATCTGAGCTGTATTATGTGTAACAGGTGGAGATAGTGCTGAGTACTTGTGAGGAGTATTGTACTATGTATTGTTACATGATCTCAATCAATATAACATATAGATAGTTTGGGGTTTTTAGCGAGATGCTTTCCCCAGTGAAATACTGTGTTATGTGTGATTGATGCTTCTATATTCGCATGCAATTGTTTCTACTTTTGCAAATTGATGATCAATGGTAGATGAGATTATGTATTATGCATGCATTCCGCAATAGTGTATAATCAGGATAATATCGATTGAATAAGTGTCATATTATTCATAAAATTTCTACAATTTAAATTAATGTTACTTCTAAAATATTTAGGACAAACAAAAATAAATTTTGTACCAGCATCTTTCAACAAAAATCACATTAGAAAAATTCTCGTCGATGCGTTTCAAACCATGTGGTTCATCTTCAGGACAATATGAGGAACCAGACAATGCAATAAATAGATGTAGAGGGCTCCCAACTGGTCGTTAGAGTTAACAGATATTTTGACTAAGGGAAGAAATTAGAAAAAGTTTTGACCAAAAGGGTAAGGGAATCTAACTTAAGAAATTAAAAGCTATTTTTAATATTATAAACTAATGAATAAGAATCACACAGTCATATAACCATATGCACAACGAATTAACACACATAAATTAAACTAGCGGAAATGGTAGAGAGCCATCATGTGGTCTCTCATGCTCATGTAATTCTCTCTTATTCAAATAATTTATTAACACCTTTAAATACATGAGAAAGTGGTCTTAAGACAGTGCACCTTTCGTAGACTCACTTGGTTGATACATTTCCTCAACTTACACACTAATTTAGGAGAGCTAGTTGGAGAGAATCTCTCATCCAAAACTAGAATTCTTAGTTTGAGGAGTTCTCATGATTTTATTAATTTAATTTAATATTTGGATTTATTAATTGATTATTAAGAGAGTGAGGCTAACATTCCCCCCCAATGATAAATACAAAACAAACAAGGAACCATCTTCCAAGTTCTCAAGTCGATCCTCAAAAATCATTTGCCTGAAAAACAACCAAAGCTAGATGTTGGAGAACATGAATCAGCTGCATGTCTAATTCATATTTGAATGTTGCTTGACAACTCCATCATGTGCCAAGCCACAAAAGGATCCAACTGTCCTTTGCTTGAAAACAACATCCAGTGTCCACTAACACAATTTGATGAACGCCCACTGGCATATTTGCTGATGATGATCACCCACTAGCTGATGAAGATGCCCACTCACTGCTTTGTTGATGTTGTCGAGACTTTCAATCTGACAACCACTTGTCAATTTCATTGACATTTCCCCCCCTTTATTAGTTGAAACTAGAGACAATCTTCTTCAAGTTATTGTGGAACTCCCCCCCTTCAGGTGTAGGAGTGTTTCACTAGTGTACTCCCCTGTTCAACTGCATGAGAGTACCATCTTCATTTGACTGTTGGCTGTAATATGCGTGAATGAATTCGATTGTAAAACTTGTACAATCTTCTAGCTGTGGATAACCATTCCTAGGGATCAATCCATGAATAATTTATCTTCAATATGGCTGACTGTCGTTGGTTGCAACATTTCTCTGATGTATGATTTTGCTTGCCACAATGGTGATAAGGATGGAGATCAAAACACTGATTTTCAAGATGACTGGTTCTTTGACAATGAGAACATTTTGGTTTGTCTGCAACTTGAGTTTGTGTGCATTTCTGTTTTTCTGCAACTTCAGTTTATGTGCATTTATGTTTGTCTACAAGTTGCTGAGAACTTTCTGAGGTGATTTGTTCAAGTAATCTGGCACTGTCGAGCTGAATGGGTTTTGAATAATCAGGGATATGTAAGTTGTCGTTATCTTTGACATATCCTAAGCTGCATCAGTTTTGATTACTTTGAATTTTTTACCATGGCTTGATGATGGGTTTGGAAGAAAGTTGAACTTGAACAACTTCAACACTTGAAGCTAGTTGGATGAATGAAGTTGAATGATCAACTGTCTTTGGATTGGTCAAAGACTTGGAAGCAACACGCTTCTCTTGCAACTCAGTTATTTGTAGTTGCGACTCCAATTGAAGGAACTCAATCATTTCATGTGCATGTTGAAGATGCACTTGAATGTCAGCAAGAGTGGTTTTGCTGATGTGCACCATGTCACCGACTGATGATAATATTAAATTGTTAATAATTTGGGACAACTGAATGTGTGTCGCCATGTTGCCTTGCTTACTTTGAAGTCAGTCTTGCTTATCATAGAAGTTGTGCTTGAAAAAATTGCTCACTTGAGTCGATCATTGAAATGACATGCTCGCTTGTATTAGTTGTTGATTGCTGATGCTTTTAAACACTTTCTTGAACTGCTGATTGTACGTTCACTTGATGACAATCGCTTTGCTTGGATGAAATGTTATGAATGCTTTGATGAACCACATGAATAAAACTTTACACAGGCTCACTTGTTGTGCGTTGAACTGTTGTATTTGATTTGGTTACTTGACACACTTGCTTGATCTTAGTGTGCTTGTTGTAGACACATGCTTGTTTTGATGCTTACTTGAAGATTAGAGTCCATGCTCATTTGAAGATGATTGCTTGCTTGATTATGTACTTGAACTTGCATGATTTATGACTCACGCTTCCTTGCTTGATTGTTTTATGAACACGCTCGCTTGCTTGATTGTACTTGCCTGAAATACTTGTTGTCTTGAACTCTTGTGTGATTACAACACTTAGTGATGCACTGAATGTGCTAAAAAAATGATGGGTGTCGAACACTGTCGAAAATGCACCCAAATGATAAATGTTCATGTGAAACTGACTTGACTTAATGTATGCACTATAAAAAATCAAATGATGGTGTTGATTACAACCAAAAATGCACCCTTACAATTCAACTTAATTTGACTTTGATTACAATCCAACTTGCAAGTTATAGTTTTGTACTGAGCTTATTAAAAAGTGGTGCAAGTGCAATTGCCAAAAAATTGTTGTTGAATTGCTGCAAAAATTGTTGATGTAGATGATAGCTTGATTGGATGTTGATGTAGAAATGTTGTCTTGGTTTGAAATGCTTGACTTTGTAGTGTCCTTAACTTGATTGATTTGATTAGCTTTTGTGAAATATTGTGCAGAATATTATTTTTATCAAGTTGATGATGTGACGCTTTGTGCTTATGAAATTAATTGATTATGGGAGCTTTGATTTCAGGAGCTTGATCGATGACTTGTATATGTAAATTTTCTTATGTGCATGTAGTTGTTTCATTTAAGCATAATACAAAGAGATAATTTGAACACAAGTCATGCACATGCATACATTACACACGGTGTACCTAAGATACCCTTATTCAATTTCGGGCGGATCTAGGACACAATCACCACCAAAAAGATATATTTTTATTTTAAATATGGGAGTACATCAAACTTCACCTTCTCAACATCATGAATGAGATTTCTCCAACAATGAGAATGTCAAGCTCACAAATTCTTGAAGCACCTTGTCTTCAAAAATTACATTATTTCTCCACTCAAAAATCACACTTTATAACTTTATTACTCCATTACATAAAGAACGCTCAAAATTTCAAAATAACTCCTTAAGTAACTTCTCAAACAAAAAGAAACTCTCTATGAAATCACATGAAAAGTGATATAAAACTATTTTTAAAAAAGGTAAATAAATTTTGGATTTTAATTTAAAACACATGCACCATTCCCTTTATAAAAAATTATACTTACCATAATCGTATGTATTTTTTCCAAAGCTTGTTCACTGTAAACTTCCATTTGAACTTTCTTTCATGGGCCTGTTGAGTTTCACATTCTGCAGAATAGATGCTTCGCCTTTCTCAAATCACACGCAATCCACAACAACGGCAATGCTAAGCTTAGACTTCTGCTCTATTTCACAACAGGTCACCACACTCGGCTCAAATGGAAAAGATCGATTTCTCATCGGGGCTCCACATGATGAATTGAAATCCAAATATAATTTTATGCTAGAACACAGAGATGGTATTCAATGTTGCAAAATCTTGGATTATGATCAAATGAGATCTACATTCCACACATTAGCTCTAGTGAATTCCCTCTCATTTTCATCGATGGAGAATGATCAGACGCAGTTCAATTATTTGCTACCATCTAAAATCTGAAAGTCTTTATGTGCACACTTTCCATTGAACTATAAAGTACTCGTAAGTCGTAGCTCTACACCGATTGCTTGAATCATTTTTCACGATCACTCTTTCACATTATTATGCTAGCTCTCGGAATTGAATACATAACCATGAAGGGTTTACAGCAAACACTGCCTTTTCTTACAACAAGAGCTATTACACTGCCTCATACATCACTTTCTTAATTGATTGGTAGACGAAAAGACACTCGAAGAAAGCTCTGCCGTTCCCTAGGCTTTGATTGTGCCTTTCAAACTGGGAACACTGCCTCTGACCAAGAAGATACAAATTCTCCACATTTAAACATTCCACAGATGGAGGTTGCAGTCGAGTCTTTTGTCAAATCCAATTCTAATGGAGAAGAATAGATGAACCATAAAGAGATCCAAGATGAAGCTAGCTATTGGTTTGAAGGCTTCTGCTGGCATCTTCTCACACATGCAACAATTTTCTAAATGCTTATGTTCTTAGAGCATCCAAAAGCAATTCTTACAGCAGATAACTCACTCCTATATGCAACGCTCTTCAATCAGCCCCATCGTCTCCCTGTTTGTGGTAATAGTCGGCTTGTGTCAAGTGGAATTGCTTGTATTTCTTCTCATAAAGAGAAAGCAGATGCTCAGTTTAGTTAACAAATACGATCAAAATCCTCTAAAATTACAAGGCTGCTGGAATGGCTTATATGGTCCACCCGCATAAGATCCCTTCTTTTTTTTTCAACTAGGTTCACAATCCTCTTAGAGATCTAGGGTTTCGTTCTTCTTTATTGCTCCTGGGAACAAATCATGGGCGTCGAATGTGCACTTTAGCAGTTGCAATGCCAGTGGCTATATCCGCCATAACGTCTCTACGTTTTGCTTGACGACTAGGCATCAAAATTATGACTGTATTTGCTTTCTCGATAGACAATTGGCTTCGACCAAAGACACATATTATTTTTCTCATGCACTTGTTTCAAATTGTCTTAAAGGAGGTTCGGGAAAACTTCAGCAGGGAAAATATTTGATTATCTGTGATTAGAGACCTTTCTAGATTATTAAATTTGTTAGAGAAAGCAATTGCGGAAGTAGAACATGAGGACTTGGAGACGGGTTTCCAAGGAAATAGACATAAGGCGTAGAAATCTTTTAAAAATGCGCAAATGACAACAATACCCTCATACCTTAACTTGACGAGGCCACACTTCTTCAAATACGGTTATGCTACTACATGTGAAAGAATCTTTAATGGCTAACCAAATTTTATTCAGTTTGCAATAGCCCACATTCATTTGTACGCAAAAATATTCCATCATACATATGCATCTCTATGTCATTCTATAGCACTGTATCTCACGACCGAAACGCTCAAGTGTACCACTAGATTCGGCTCTCCTGCTCAACGACAAGTCGTACTCAACGCCAAGCTCTTTCCACTTTCAATGATCAATGCTATAACAACTTCACAGATCTTCACGTCGATGGACTCACATAGGCCCTAAGAACCAAAATTGTTATGATACCACATGAAGAAGAATCACATAGTTATATGGTTATTATATAACCATATGCACAACAAATTAACACACAGAAATTAAACTGGCGGAAAAGGCAGAGAGCTATCATGTGGTTTCTCATTCTCATGTAATTCTCTCTTATTCAAATAATTTTATAATACATTTAAATACATGAGCAAGTGGCCTTAAGATAGTGCATATATCTTAGACTCACTTGGTTGAGACATTTTCTCAACTTACACACTAATTTAGGAGCGCTAGTTGGAGATAATCTCTCATCCAAAACTAGACTCCTTAGTTTGAGGTGTTCTCATGATTTTATTAATTTAATTTAATATTTGGATTTATTAATTGATTATTAAGAGAGTGAAGCTAACAACTAATAGGTTACAATAAGTTGATTAATAAAAACTTATCAAAGCTCTTTATAACACCATTAATGAATTATATAAAATATCAATATTAATGGTTTGGTCCTATTCAAATCCCCAAAAATTAACTAGATTAAATTAACTAATTAAAAATTAACTCATCATTTCCTAGCTCAAAAAGCTTGGTGTTCTCAACACCTTAGCGACTAGAACTTTAAGAGTTTTTGATGAGAATCATCTTAAGGAAGTGAAATCACATTTCCTAAGTGTTTTCTTTAATAATGGGTATAGTAGACATTAATGTACTAAGGCTTTCCTCAAAGCTAAAGAAAGGTCCTAGTGCTAATAAAGATACCAAGGATCGATTTTCTAGTGTTCATCTTCCTTTTTTCCAAGGGACCACTGACAAGATTGCGAGGTTCCTAAGGAAGCATAAGGTGGCTTCAAACTTTCAGCCTTTAAATACCATCCAGAGATCCCTTAGATCTACAAAAGACCCAGTGGACCCCAAGAATATGAAGGGTGTTTACATTATCCCATGCTCTTGTGGGACTCCCTACATTGGTGAGACTGGTCGCTTGATTAGTCAAATGATTCGTGAGCATGCTACTGACATCAAGCATGGTAGGACCCGCTCCTCTGCTTTGGCGAAGCATGCAGATAAATCTAAGCATCACATATGCATTGAGGAGATCCAAGTCGTTGCTAGGGTTAGTCATTTCCATCATCGTAAATTGATGGAGGCCCTAGAAATTGAAAAAAGACCCAATAATTTGAATAGAGATGATGGTTGGAATATTAGTAGAAGTTGGGTCCCTATCCTGTACTCCTAGTTTTTTAGGCTTCTTTTTGGGATTTATTTTGTTTGTTTGTTTATCTATGTAGGTATTGGCATCCTTTTTATAGTATTTGTTGTTGATTTATTCTTCATTAGAGTTTATTTTCTTGATCCTTCGTGTTTGTTATGTATTTTATCATCCTATTCAGTCTTAACTCCTTTTAGTATTTTTGTTATTTGTTTAATGG
>APFE030907368.1:121475-135212 GCA_000404065.3 Pinus taeda | reverse complement strand
TTTTCCATGTTTCATGTTTAAAGAAGGTTATAGGCGACAAGATCCCAGTTCAAACAATATTTCCAGAACTTGACGAGGAAGGAAAAATTATATTGGAACCGGAAGCAGTCACAGAAACAAGATCTCGACAGCTACGAAATCGATCAATTTCGGAGTATCTTATCAAGTGGAAGAACTTATCTGCGGAAGATTCCACATGGGAGGATGAGAATTTTATACAGAAGTATCCAGAACTACTCAAGCGTTGAGGACAACACTTTTTTTTGGCGGAGAGGGGCATGTTGGGTCCCTATAATACTAGTGATTACTTCATTACTATGGTAGTTGTACCCCTTATTTATATTGTTGTGCCCCTATCGCCCCCATATTATTATTACTGTGCCCCATAGAATCCCTCTATTGTTATTTTTGTGGCTTTATATTATTATTGTTAGGTCGGATGGGTTATATGGTGACTCCTTAGACTCCTATATATAGAAAGGAGGTTTTGTCATTGTATCATCCAAGAATTATTGTTCATTTATGTAATGTAAAGGAGGTTGCCCCCTCAAAGAGGCTGAATTCTAAGGCGTTGATCTATCTTTTCTATCTTTTCTTGAGCTGGTTTCATAACAGCGATGAGATATATAGGTGGATGATGAATGTCAAGTTTCCTGATGCAGAATGGTGGGAAAAGATGATTGATTTACTGTAAGAAATTCACAGTAAAAAAGTCACTGCACAGTAAGTGCAGAACAACCAGATAAACAGATGAAAACAGGTCAACATGGTTAAAGAGTATCAGGGTCAAAGAGTATCAACTGAAAGTAAAGGTTAAAGAAGACTCCAATGTAAAAGAACACAACAACAAGCCAGCATAAAGGGCTACAAATCCAACCATAAAAGCCACCAACACCACAATAAAAGGGACAACATGAAATAGTTCAATACATGTCTCTGTCTTCTTGCAAGAAGATACTTTCATTTCCTAGATTAAATCTCAAGTTAGTTTGAGGTATTTTGTAATAATTTTTGTATAAATACTTCACAATTCGAAGTATGTAGGGTGGATTCTTAGACATTTCTATAGGCCCTTTTGATCAAAAGATTGTAAGCTATTGTATCACTGACTGGACCAATAAGCTAGATTAATGAATAATGGAAAGACATTTCATAGGATTCATGCGTAGAGAGAAGTGCAGACAAGTATTTTCTTTTTTGTTGTTATCTTTCTTAAATTTTTTCCACCATCTTTATTGTATACCTGAAATCAGAATGCTATAATATGAAATGATATCTCGGAATTTGCTTCATTGCACTTTGTTTTAACTGTTATGCATTTTAATGTTTTCTGTTAATTATCCAAGTTAAGGAATTATTGGTTGCTCCTTAGTTTAGGTAGTATCCCTGTAATCTATGGAAAGGGATTCTTTGTTTCCCTTTGTTCATGATTATTGTTTGTTCCTCATTTTTATCCCGGTCTGAGAATTCTTAAGTGCTCTCTCACCCTGGTTAAGACCATTGAAGCCATTTGGCCCAAAGACCTACACTTTACGTTTCTAGCTTGCCCTTTCAACACTCCCTTTAGTGAGTAAATTCCAGTTCCGCTGCCCTTCTTTGACTCCATAGTTGAATGGTCCGAAAGAATCATTCTATCCATCTGTTTTAAGGATTCCCCATCTGACCTTCAATACAAATCAAAACCCCCTGAACCTTTAGAACTAGCCTAAAATCCCAGCAAACAAAGCTAAATCATATAGTGAGAGACCTCTTTGAGCCATAGTTTGGCTAGAGCCTTTGCTTAAAAGTTCGTTTTTGGTTACCTTGGTCGTTTCCTTCTCCTACAAACTTCTAGGGGAAAGTTCTATGTGATAACACCACCTATACACCATGAAAACATATCTCTTGGAGAACAAAACAATCTACCTAATGAAATTACCTCTCCATCAGCATAACCAATAATGATAGGAAGAATGTGTAGATAACAATATGCATGAAGCATTTATTCAAAATCCTTTTAACCTTGAATGTTGAACCTTGGAAGTTGGAATTTCTACGCAATGGCTTCAAAATAGACACATAATGTCTTAAAACCTAAATAGAGAGATAGATACATATATGCATACATACATTGGCCCCTAGTTGTCTATATAATCAAAAAGAAGAGTGTCACCTAGGCTATTTGACAGGTTGGCAACCATCTTAGGGTTGTTCGTCGGAGCCCCATGAGATCATATAAAAGGAGGACTAATCTGAGGATATTAAGATCATCTAAAGGTGCAACATCAAGGCAACGTTAAGGAGGAGGGACAACAAATTGGTGAAGAGGGACATACCTGTGTTTTACTGCAGGAAAAGAGGACAAAACAATGTGAGGGTTTAGGGTTGGTTTGGGTGCCTGTTTGACTGCGTGGAAGGATGTCTCATGCCACACCAAGGCTGAGTAAGTAAAGGTCTTAACAAAGGTGAAAGAGAAGACGATAGGCCTGTCTTGAAGTTTAGCTGAGGGTGGATAGTCCCAAATCTAGGTTGTCGCAAAACTACAATAAACTTGGTTTACAAATTCCATGTTGTTGTTATCAACAGTCATAAACTCTAGTTACAAAGTTATAACCAAGAAGAAACTATGCAGTGATATTTAATTATAATGACCAGTAGTAAAAGACCATTCTATAGAAACCATAATGAAATGTTAAATGCAATTCATTATATGTTCATTCAGAGGGAACTATGGGAAAATATTCTCATACTTATTTGATTTTCCTCATTTAATTATGGAACATATTTCAATTAGGTTATGTAGATCATCCCCTCACTTTGTATTTCCTCTAGCTAGTTTGGTCCCCATAAAATTATGAAATTATACCTCATACTCCTAAGAATGGAAGCTACCCTCACAACACTATCATCCTCCTTTAATTAGCACTAAAAGGTTTTTAGTAAGAAGGATATTACTAATAATTTCAATGATAAAATCACATCAAAAATACTAAGACAATAAAAGCAGATATCGCATGTCTAGGAGGAAGACAACCTAGAGGAAAAAGTATCCATTTATTTATATATGGTTGGAGACATGATGTGTGTATACTATTTTGAGCCAACTATAAGGAGAACTCAATGTCACATCCATATTCAACGTCCAATAAAGATTTTTATTAAGAACTTCAGGATGAATTTTCATTACACATTCTCATTACAATTGTTCACTATTGTGTTTGGAAGGTGATTTCATTTGTTACATTGCATTGTTATGTCTAGTTAGATAAATAGCATGTGTTTGCAAGGAAACCGTTGATCCAAGAAAGATCTTCATTAAAGTTAATTTTTGCAATTTAGAAAGTTATTATGAAAAGTGCTTGAGGTATTATAAGACCACTTGTATTGGGGGATACATGGTCTCTGTGAATTCAAACTTCCCTAGAAGATGGAATTTTTCTAGAACATGAATAAAACCTAAACGTCATGGGGAATAAAATTACACTTTATTGCTATGAAATAGGTTGTAAATCCAAGTTTATTGAGGAGAAATATATGAGGATACATCCCAATAAACTAATAGTTAGGCACTGTGCAAGGTATGCTAATTGAATGTTATGAAAATTTCACTTGGAAAGGATAACCCATAATGAAGGTTGGAAAATTTCAAATGAAGTTAGATTCTAGGTTTATCCTTCATTTAGTAACTTTTGGTAACATAACTTCAAGAAAAAATAGAGCTACCCAAATGATGGGCTCCCACTTATTCATCTAGAAGTACTCAAATTGTTCAAAGCATAAGTGTTATATATCAAATAATGGAGAATTGACATACGTGTATATTAGGGCTAACCATGGTACCTCTTCATTTGATGTAAGAAACTATAGGTTATTATGATTTCACACAACTTACTCCAAGAAATTTGTAGGATAACTATAATTTTGAATAAGAAGCATATGAAAAAAAGCATCCACACTTTTTTCATAAGACATGTGACAAATAAGCATAGTGTTTCTCCTATAGTTGAGAATAGTTTTGACCAATTTCACAAAATGAGGATTCAATAAGAGAATGACCAAGGTTTGAAATTTCTAACCCTTGATTTGTTGATTTCTATTGGATATTAGAACATGGAACACATGACAACCATTTCCAGAAATATGATACAATTATAGAATTATATGGGGGGCATTTGAAGCTAGGAACTAAGATAGTAGATACAAAGTATCTAAACCATATCCAATATGGAGGGCCATATGCTTTCTTGATGATGACTTCCAATAAATGCGACATATGCTTTTATTGTCTTAGTATTTTTGATGTGATTTTATGGTTGAAATGATTAGTAATATCCTTCTTACTAGAAACCTTTTAGTGCTAATGAAAGGAGGATGATAGTGTCATGAGGGTAGCTTCCATTCTTAGGAGTCTGAGGTATAATTTCAGAATTGTATGAGGACCAAACTTGGTAGAGGAAATACAAAGTTAGGGGATGATATAAATAAGTTAATTGAAATATGCTCCATAATTAAATGATTAAAATCAAATAATTATGAGAATATTTTCCCACATTTCCCTCTGAATAAACATACAATGAATTGCATTTAACATTTCATTATGTTGTCTATAGAATGGTGTTTTACTACTAGTCATTATAATTAAATATCATTGCATAGTTTCTTCTCGGTTATCACTTTGTAACTAGAGTTTATGACTATTGATAACAACAACATGGAATTTGTAAACCATGTTTATCACAGCTTTGTGATAGCCTAGATTTGGGACTATCCACCCTCAAGTAAACTTCAAGACAGGCACATCATCTTCACCTTTCGCCTTTGTTAAGACCTTTACTTACTCAACATTGTTGTGGCATGATACATCCCTCCACATAGTCAAAGAGGCACCCAAACCAACCCTAAACCCTCACGTTGTTCTGTCCTCTTCTCCTACAGTAAAACAAAGGTATCTCCCTCTTCACCAAATTCTTGTCCATCCTACCTGACGCTGCCTTGACTCTGCACCTTTGGATGATCCTAATATCCTCACATTAGTCCTCCTTTTATATGATCTCATGGGGCTCCAACGAACAACCTTAAGATGGTTGACAGCCTAGCAAACAGCCTAGGGCACACTCTTCTTTTTTACTATATAGACAACTTGGGGCAAAAGTATGTATGCATATATGCATATATCTATTTATTTACGTTTTAAGACATTATGTGTGTTGTGTTCATATCAAGCCTAATCTGGGTGTTGTACATTCCTATCAAGACATCGAGTAGTAGAGAATTGTAGAATTGAGGAGGCTGCAATCGTTGGTGGGGGTATTGTTCACAAATGGTAGGTTTTTGTGGGCTACAAGGATGCCCTAACTAGTGACCAAACTTCAATCCATGAATGATAGATGAAAGGTATGTTATTTCTCGAACTTTGCTTTGTGTTGGGTCACACTATGACCAGTATTGGATTGTTTAGTTTGCAGTGTGTGGCATCCATTTTTTGGAGTTTCCTTGACCATGAAGGAATTCCAACTAGGGCCATATTGGATGGTGGATGATGTCCTAGGAGAGGACAAGTTGTTGGTGGCTACATTTATGCAATATCTACTCTATGGTAGAGAAAATGGAAGATTGGTGGCATTTATGGGAATCCATGTGTAAGGGTCTCTTAAGTGTTGGGATGCCCTAACTAAGAGTAGATGCTAAAATGTGGACTTGGTCTCTCATGGAGGGTTGGAGAGCAACATGAGAGAAGACTAGGTGTGGACGATATTTTGCACTTATGGATCCATCATATCTGCTAACTCAAAAAATGTGAACCTTTTAGAAATGAAAAGAGGACATGTTATATGTATGATCCATAAATGTATGTTTAGTGGAGATAACATCAAATTCCAGCGCTTATACTTGGTGTATCAGTGATGTAGTAATAATCTATCAGATTAAGAAGTTCTTGTCATGGAATTTAACATATATCATATGCTTGTCAGGATTCTCTCTAAGTTTGTCAGGAATATTGCAAATTAAAGTATATGTGGTGGAGGTGGATCCTTTGGTGCATTTCTAGTCTCTTTACAAAATAATTTATCATCATAAGCTAATGTACTTTGAAAATGTCAAATATGAAGAAAAAAATCATTCCAACACCTTTGGATCATGTTGTATTTTGGAACTAGTATTTATACCATTCCAAATTATATGAGTTTATATACTCCACCCTAACAGGTAAACCCATAACTACCCATCAGCTACAAAACTCATTAAACAACATCTTGCCACAGTTTCAGTTGGAGAAGGCCTCCTCACAGGTCAAGGGTATGAGGATTAAGTCTTTCGAAGACTTTGTTATTGAGTTGGGACATGAACCCAAAGACATAAAGGCTACTGAGCAACTCATAAAGAAGAAAAACGATGATATTGTTGCACTTAAGAAGAAATAAAAGATACCCCAAATCCAACATCCTCAAGTAATGGAGGTTTTGGAGAGCCAAAAAAGGCATGATGAGTTGGTGGACTTAGTCCTAAGACTCAATAATCAACTAAGGGAGACAGAGAAATAATTGGATAGCCTGATCCAATTAAAACAAAATCACATTGCCATAACTTCTACAAATGTCATCCCTACATTATCTACTACAGTCCCTTCCACATTAACAACTTCACTGGAACCTACAGCTCCACTTGCCACATCATTGCCAGTTACAACAGGATCTACAACATCATGTGCATCAGGAGAAAAAGCAGCAGAGTTGGTCAAAGAAATGGAAGAAATGTCTATCCAGCATACAGAAATGAACAAACTAAAAGAAAAGGTGTCAAGTTTAGAAACTGGCTATAAACTTTCCCAAATTATGCAGAAGGAAGTGTTAGGGTATTTCGACACATAGGAAATAGTTAAGTTCAACTTGGTCTAGTATAGAGTTAGGTATAGAGTTAGGTAAAGTGTGTTTCTTTACCGTTGTACATTTTGTAACTTACAATCCAACGGTCACGATATGTAGTGATCCGACGGTTCATTCTCTCCTCGGTATTACCGACACTTGATCCGTGGCTTGACACCCGATTGGTCCATGAATTCTAATTAAAGCGCATGGAGGGTCATTTGTAGGTTAACCGTGCATGAGAGAAGCTTATGTAAATTTTCATTCTTTTATTAATAAATTGCCTGTAGTAGCCACGTTGGCGCAGGCCGTGGACTGTTTCCCTCTCTCAGGGTTTTAACCACGTCAAAATACTGGTGTATTGATCTGTGATCTGTTTGTGAGCGGTGTCCTTTTGGTGTTCTGTCTGAGGAACTTACCCTATAAATTCCTACAGGAAGAAGCACAAAAGGCCAATAGAATGAGTGAGAGAGTCAAAGCCATGGAGAAATACATAACATTGGAGAAACCCCTTGGACAAGCCAAGGAACTGTTATGGGACAATATCATTGACTCTATCAATGATATTTGGTCATCCATTCAAGTTATTTTTGAGTAGATGGAATTGAGAAAGATAGTTACAACAACTATTGAGAAGGTCAAGGAAGAATTGGGAGACATGCCTGAGGATGCCAATAGACTCATCCACTCTCTCAATAGAAAAAACCTGTGTGAGCTTCATGAGCTGGATATAGAAGATAGAATTGAAACCATTTTGGAGATAAGGAAGGTCCTTTCCAAGAGGAACCTAATGCTAAACTTGGAGGAAAAGAGCCAAAACATGCAGACAGCCATTGATAGATTCATGGCTAAATTCCAAATTTTGTGGGCGAAAGGATTGCATAGTGCATTGGTCATTAATGAAAAGATTATGACATAGAAAGAGTATGATAGAAGACTCAAGAAGTTTGCTAAAGAATAAGCTAGCACTTCAAGAATAAAAGCATAGTCAAGAGGCAAATTTTTGTATAATACATTTGAGAACTTGTTTTTTCTCCAGCATGAGATAAAACACTTATTCATCACTAAGCCCAATTTTTCCAAATAGACTGAGGTAGATGAGATATATAGGTGGATGATGAATGTCAGGTTACCTTATGCAGAATGGTGGGAAAAGATGACTGATTTACTGTAAGAAATTCAAAATAAAAAATTTACTCCACATTAAATGTAGAACAGGCAGGTAAACAGATGAAAACAGGTCAGCATAGTTAAAGAGGATCAGGGTCAAATAGTATCAAGCGAAAGTAAAGGTTAAAGAAGACTCAAATGTAGAAGAACATAACAGCAAGCCAGCATAAAATGCTACGAATCCAACCATAATAGCCACCAACACCACAATAAAAGGGACAACATGAAATAGTTCAATACATGTCTCTATCTTCCTGCAAGAAGATATTTGTATTTCGTAGATTAAATCTCAAGATAGTTTGAGATATTTTGTAATAATTTTTATATAAATACTTCACAATTTGAAGTATGTAGGGTGGATTCCTAGACATTTCTATAGACCCTTTTGATCAAAAGACTATAAGCTATTGTACCACTAATTGGACCAATAAGTTGGATTAATGAATAATGGAATGACATTTCATAGGAGTCATGTGTAGAGAGAAGTGAAGAAAAGTATTTTCTCTTCTGTTGTTATCTTTCTTAAATTTTTTCCACCATCTTTATTGTATACCAGAGAATTGAATGCTATTATATGGAATGATATCTCAAAATTTTCTTCGTTGCACACTGTTCTAACTATTATGCATTTTAATGTTTTCTGCTAATTATCTAAGTTAAGGAATTATTGATTGCTCCTTAGTTTAGGTAGTCTCCTTGTAATCTATAGAAATGGATTCTTAATTTCCCTTTGTTCATGATTATCCTATGTTCCTCATTTTAATCCTGGTCTGAGAATTCTTAAGTGCTGTCTCACCCTGGTTAAGATCATTTCACCCATCTGGCCCAAAGACCTACACTTTACTTTGCTAGTTTCCCCTTTCAACACCCCCTTTAGTGAGTTAATTCGAGTTGTGTTTCTCTTCTTTGAATCCATAGCTAAATGGTCCAAAAGCATCATTCTATCCATCTGTTTTAAGGATTCCACCATCCAACCTTCAATATAAATCAAAACCCCGTGAACCTTCATAACTAGCCTAAAATCCCAACAAACAAAGCTAAATCATATAGTGAGAGACCTCTCTGAGCCATAGGTTGGCCAGAGCCTATGCTGAAATGTTGGTTTATGGTTACCTCGGTCGTTTCCTTCTTCTAAAAACTTCTAGGGAAAATTTCTATGTGATAACACCACCTAAACACTAGGAAAAAATATCTCTTGGAGAACTAAATAATGTACCTAATGAAATCACCTCTCCATCAGCATAACCAATAATGATAGAAAGAATGTGTAGGTATCAAAATGCATGAAGCATTTAATCAAAATCCTTTTAACCTCGAATGTTGAACCTTGGAAGTTGGAATTTCTACGCAATGGCTTCAAAATAGACACATAATTTCTTAAAACCTAAATAAATAGAAAGATACGTATATGCATACATACTTTTGCCCCTAGTTGTCTATATAGTAAAAAAGAAGAGTGTGCCCTAGGCTGTTTGACAGGTTGGCAAAAGTCTTAGGGTTTTTCGTTGGAGCCCCATAATATCATATAAAAGGAGGACTAATGTGAGGATATTAAGATCATCCAAAGGTTCAACATCAAGGAAACGTTAAGGAGGAGGGACAACAAAATGGTGAAGAGGGAGATACCTGTATTTTATTGCAGGAGAAGAGGACAGAACAATGTTAGGATTTAGGGTTGGTTTGGGTGCCTCTTTGAATCTGTGGAGGGATGTCTCATGCCACAGTAAGGTCGAGTAAGTAAAGTTCTTAACAAAGGTGAAAGGAGAAGATGATGGGCCTATCTTGAAGTTTAAAACACCTATGTTAATCAGTCCTAAATTTGACAAAGATTTCATCTTATTTTCATTTGATTCTTAGAACACAATAGTTACAGCTCTATTGCAGAAAAATGACTGGGGTTATGAACAACCTATTGCTTTCTTTAGCAAAGCCCTAAGATATGCCCCCTTGAAATACAATATAATGGAAAAACAAACATTTTCTTTAGTCAAAGGAATTAAGGACTTTAGGTATACATCTTATATTCTCATATAGTAGCCTACGTTCCAAATTCAGTAGTCAAAGACCTCCTGACTCAAGAAGGTCCAGATGGAAGGGGAAAGTGGACTGCTACTATTTTAGATTATGATATAGAAATCAAACCTACTAACTTAATCAAGGGCCAAGGTTTAGCCAAGCTCATGGCTGAATCGAACTGTCAGGCCTTCGATATAAACCTTATTGCAGCAATAGACAATGAAGAGGAGATGGAAACTCCACAAATTTTCCAATCCTTTATTGAATCGCCTTGGTATGTTGATATTATTTATGTTTTACAAAACTTACAAGCTCCTCCTGAATTATCTAGGACTAAAAGCAGTGTTTTAAACACAAAATCTTTGAAATTATGTATATTAGACAATGCTCTATTTTGGAGAGATCATGAAGGTATTCTTCTTAATTGCTTATTAAAAGATTCATTTGATAAAGTTTTACAAGAGTTTCATGCAGGTGATTGTAGAGGACACCTTTACTGGGAGACCACTATAGATAAAATCCTTAGAGCTAGTTTCTACTAGCCTACCTTGTTTTCTGATGTCTAGAAATATCTGACCTCTTGTCAAAAATGTTAAATTTTTGAGGGAAGGAAAAAGCTTTTACCTTTACCCCTCAATCTGATCTCTGCTGAAATACACTTTCAACAATGGGGTTTAGGCTTCGTTGGCGAAATCCACCCACCCTCGTCTTCCCAGCACAAATGGATCCTCACAGCCATAGACTACTTCACAAAATGGATAGAAGCCATACATTTAAGGCAAGCCACAGACACTGTTATCATAACCTTCCTTGAAACCAATATTCTATCAAGATTTAGATGTCCAACTATGTTCATTATTGATAATGCAACAACCTTTAAATCCAACAGAATGATATATTTGTGCAATAAGTATCATATCACCTTCGGCCATTCTACAACCTATTACCCTCAAGGAAATGGACTCGCAGAATCCTCAAACAAAAGCCTAGTAAACATCATCAAGAAGTTACTAGAGGACAATAAGAAAACTTGGAATAAAAAGTTAGTCAATGCCTTGTGGGTAGACAGATTGACTACTAAGAAATCATTTGGTACATCTCCCTACCAACTAGTTTATGGGATGGAAGTTGTCTTTCCATCCTCTTTGGGATTACCAATAATGAAGATACTTCAAGAATTGTAGGCTGAATCAAATAGTATCCAAAGAAGAATCAATCATACTATTCAACTTCAACAAACTAGGGAAGAGATCTATATCAGGTCTCAAGTTGTGTGGGAAAGGATCAAAAAGATTTTTGAGAAGAGAACCAAGACTGAAGATTTATACCTTGGTGGCAAGGTGCTCAAGTGGGATTCAAGGAGAGAAGACAAAGATAAACATGGGAAATTTGGTTTCCTATGGAAGGGTCCCTATGTCATTTATGCTTACAGAGGAAATAATTCTTTCTTCCTGAGAGAAGCAGAAGGTGGGCCAATGAATGGTCGTATGCTAAAACACTACTTTGAAACTAGTTACTAATTGTCATTTCCCACTTGTACATATTTTATTATCAAAAGTCTAGTTTGGATTGGATGGTGATTTTTGAAGTTGAAGCTTGAAGAGAAGGCCCTAAGCTTCGAAAGATATACTGTCATAGGTATTAATAATGTAGATGCATATAGGAACACTTTGCAAGGTAACATCAACAACAATTCAGAGGCCACTCATCTTGAAAGTTCTTGACATTACACTAGAAAATGCCATCCCTAAGTGGAGCCACTTCTATTTTGCTATACCAATAGGAGTCATATTCTTGAATAACTAAGGTTAAGCCTTGTAATATTGTACATACCTTTTCTTTCTGCAAATGTATTCCATATTAAAAAAATTAAAAAAAATTAAAAGAGGGTATGTCCTAAAAAGATAGTCATAGGACAAAAAGAGTAAAAAAACGAAAAAAATGAAAATATATGAAACCCAAAAACAAAAGAGACCAAGAAAGTGTGCAAGTCAAAATGCCACTACTATTTACTTCTACGAATAATAATTATTGTGTACAACTTGTTATTCATGCCACAATCCACGGAAATCAAATTGTTTAATCTTGAAGATACATGTTTTAAATTTTATGTTTATAGTTAGAGAATAAAATCTGACCAAACAGTTAAATCTTGGCAAATCATTAGATGGGTAGAGAGAATAAAAGGAACTCATCAGTTTAATCTAAGTCCTTGGATGATATAAGGTTCGAATTAGATAGTTTTCTTTGTAAAAGAAAAAAGATTTGATAAGGGTTTTGCTAGCCTAAATGCACCCAAATAAAATGAAGAAAAAATGGTAGAGTGAGTAAATGGGTAAGTAGAAGAAAGGTTGTAGAAATATCAAGTGGTCACAAAAAAAGCACTTATGTCATGTTTTAAATGAATCTTTCAAATGTGCATAAAGCAGTAAACAAGGTAAGGATAATGGTTTACAACTTGGTTTATTTAACATCCCCTAAGTCATTTCACCCCTCTACTTACTAATTTCCCATAAATAAATTCTAAGCACTCAAATCCTTTAAGTCAAAGAGGCTTAGAGCATTTCTCTATCTTTTGGAGGGACCAGACCCCCGACATAATGACTTATGGCCACAAGTGCTAGAATCCCCTTCATTGAAAATTCGTCTCCCTTCACTTACCCTCATTTCCCTAATAAAACCCCCTTTTCCCTATGGTTGACAACATTTACTTAGACAAAGTGAAAACCCCCATGTAAATCCCTTTTCACTCAAAAACCCACAAAAAACACATTATCCTAAGTATAAAGCGAAGTGTGCTGAAATGTCATGTTTTACATTTTTAATTAGGAAAAACACCCTCCACCCATTAGATTTCGTATTAATTTATAATTTTATTATATAATCCCCCCATATCCATTTTCCTGTATATTAAAGTAATTCCTTTATATAAATAACCCAACCCCTAGTTCAGTTATAAACTATATAAATTACCCATATCCCAATACAATCTTACCTAGTTTACGTGATTTGATAATGAGATCTTAGACCATTGTTAAGGTATTACAAACTCATGTGCAAGGATTTTCCTATGTTACTTTGTGCAATGGATTGATAACATTGTGAAATACATAGATAGTGAAGGAGTTAAAGAACATAATATCCAAACACACATAAGCACATCAAGTTTAATAACGAGTTCACCCAACGCTCCTTGGCTACGTCTGCTCGTCCAGCTTTCAGTGGTGACCTCTCAATTATGTCTTCAGAAGTAGATTTTTTACAAAAGTGAGGTCAATTCGAGTCTCACATAATAGATACAAAACAACAAGGCTTTACTTGGATCCCTGAAGTCTTTCTGAGTACACAGACTCTCCTCACTTACTCTCTGTCTCTGTTTGCTCTCTGTCTTAGCACTGCTTGTCTTGGTCTTCTGTCTTCTATGGCTTTAAAGCCAATTGAAGATGTCTATTCGTTTCCCCTTCTCTAGCTCTCTGGCTCCTGGCCTCTATTCGCTCCAATCCCCCTCTGATCGTTAGCAATCATTGCTAAACACCTTTAGGGATGGTGGCCAATCGTTCTATAACGAAATGGACCATCGATGCCTTTGAAATCCAAAAAATGGTCATTCTCTGTTTACACAGAGAAATACACATAAAACTGTGAAAATCCATCAATCTGTCATTTATCGGATTTGAAATATTATAAATTCTACCTTACAACACATATC
>APFE030907368.1:102975-108107 GCA_000404065.3 Pinus taeda | reverse complement strand
CAAGTATCTTGAAAGGCCCATACCTTATTGGCTTGAGCTTTTTACCTTCACCTTGCATTTTGTCTTTGTTGATGTACAACCAGACTTGATCACCAACTTGGAAGCTATTCTCAATTTGATGCTTATCATGCTTTGCCTTGTACTTGCCTTGGCTTCTTTCCAGCTATTCCTGCACTCCCTGGTGAATTTCTTGGATTTATTTAGTGAACTTGGTTACTTTGTCCATATCACTGTGTCCATCAACTGCTATATCTTTACTAAAGACAAAATGCAAGGGAGACCTTGGTGTAAAACCAAAAGAAGTCTCAAAAGGATATCTTTGTCTAGAAGAGTGTTTAGCATAGTTGTAAGCATGTTGCACATAACATAAATTTTCATCCCAAAGCTTGCGATGCTTGATGTAATAGCCCCTAAGCAACTGGAATATTTTCTTGTTGACCACCTTTGTTTGGCCATCTGTTTGTGGATGAAATGTTGTGCTCTTCTTCAATCTGGTGTCAGTCAACTCCCATAGGTTTGACCAAAACTTCCCGACAAATCGAGAATGTCAATCAGAGACAATAGAAGTGGGTTTAACCCAAAATCAACCCATAGATGTTGAAATAACAACTTTGATGTTTGTTCAACTATAATATGCTTGTTACAAGGTATTAAAATACACACTTCGCTAAACCTGTCTACAATAACATATAAATAGTCATGACCTTTTCTAGATTTTGGCAATCCCCCAACAAAGTCCATGGAAACACTTTCCCAAGGCTGGGAAGGAACTAGAAGTAGAGTGTACAAGCCTAGTTTTCTATTGCTGGGCTTGCTTTTAGCACACATGGTACACCCTTTAATATATCTAGAAACTATTTCATGCATTCTCGGCCAATAATAGAAGCTTCGTAGCTGTGCAACTATTTTACTTACACCAAAATGACCTGATATTAGAGAAGTATGTGCTTCTTAGATTATGTTAAATCTTTTAAGTTGAGGAATGCATAACTTTCCCAAATGATATAAGATTTGGTCCTTAACATGATAATCCAATTATCCTACATGTTTTCCCTGACTTAAAGTTGCACATACATCATTAAAATTTATATCTTGAGCATATTATTCAATATAGCTTTCAAGCAATACTGAGTTATGCTTAAGTATAGTAGATGCATTCATGATTAATTTGGATAACATATCTCCAACCTTATTGTGTATGTCTTTCTTATATCTAATGACAAGATGAAATGGTTGTAGGAAACTCATCCAACTATAGTGTCTTGATTGTTGCAATTTAGTTTGTGAGTGTAAATATTGAATGGTTAATGATCAGTATGTATAACTGTTTTTTTGCCCATTAGGTAATGTTTCCACTTTTTCACATATACTAATGCATAAAATTCTTTATCATATGTGGGATAATTAACTACTACAGAATTAAATGTCTCAGAATGATAACATAATGTTTTATCATGTTACATCAACACTGCTCCCATGGCATAGTCACTGGCATCTATTTCAATCTCAAATGGTCTTTGAAGATCTGGCAATGCTAGTACTGGTGCTGTACAATTTTTTTCTTTCAAGGTGTCGAAGGATTTTTCCTGTTTGCCTACCCACTGAAACACCTTGTTCAATCCGGTCAAAGCATGTAAGGGAGCTGCAATCAAAGAAAAGTTAGCAATAAACATTCTCCAATATTATGTTGCCCCTATGAAGCTCTTAACTACTGTAGTAGTTTTTGGTTTAGGCCAATTCACAATGACTTCAACCTTAGAGGGAACTATCCTCAATTCAGCACCCCCTACAATATGACCCAAATAATTTAAAGATGTTTTGCCAAATTCACATTTTGATAACTTCACACAGAGATTTTATTTTTTCAAAACATCTAGAGTTTGCTTTACATGCTTCAAATGTTCTTCCCATGTTTTACGGAAAACCAAAATGTCATCTAAATATACAATTACAAAATCATCAATAAAAGGTTGGAGTACATCATTCATAAATCTCATGAAAGTAGCAGGAGCATTAGTTAAGGCAAAAGGCATAAGTAGTCATTCATACAACCCTTGCTTTGTTTTCAAAGAAGTCTTCCATGCATCTTATTCTGCAACTCTAACTTGATGGTAGCCACCACATAATTCCACCTTGGAAAAGTAAACAACTTCTTTCAACTGATCTAATAGATCATCTATGCGAGCAAGAGGATAACGACTCTTGATCGTTATTTTATTTAGTGCTTTGTAATCAATGCACTTCCTCCACAAACCATCTTTCTTTCTCACCAACACAATTGGAGATCCACATGGTGATGTGCTTGGCCTTATGAAACATTTATCCAATAGCTCCTATACGCGTTTCTTGATATCTGCATTCTCTAAAGTAGATAACGTATACATTCTGATGTTAGGTAATGGAGAGTCTTGTTGTAAATGAATATCATGTATTATTTCCTTTTTGGGTGGCAGACCTTTAGGTTCTTGATATAGGATATCATATTATGAAACAACTTTTTCTAAATTAGCTCTCTATTTAGCATCAAAGCCTTCAAATGCATTGGTTTTATCAGGGTTCTTTTCCTTTACAACAATTAGTAAAAATTGCTTGCATGAATTTACAATTCTTTTAATTTTCCCTAAGTTTATGAGAGTGTAGTTATTTTTGGGCTAATGAGCTCTTACAATATATTCTATTCCATCTTTGGTGAGTTGATACTTATTTTTGATTCTATAGAAAATAACTTTTCTATCATACAAGTAAGGACCTCCTAAAACAATACCACATATATCCAGGGGAACTATATCTAACTCAACCTCATCTACAAATGTTGACCCAAATGCAAACCTAAGTTTACATTTTCTAGTCACTCGTAGCTTTACTTTATCACATACCCAACCTAATGGATATCGCTTCTTGTGAGGTGTTGTTAGTAAGCCCAAATTCTTTACAATTGTTTCAGAAATAAAGTTTACTTGTGAACCACTGTCAAATAAAGTATCAACCTTCTGATAGCTGGAAATAACTCTAATATGAAAAAGCTCTTATCTTTTCCTCTCATTTTCTTCGTCATCAAAATATTGTGTAGAATTACTAGTAGATGCTTCAAAACTTTTACCTTTTATACATGTGGCTGTGACTGTTGTTTTATCACCTCAGTCTGACCCCAAATCTTTCTAAATAGCAACGTTAGTCTTCTTCTTCTTACCATCGAACTTCTTGGGTTTCAACTCTGGAAGTAAAGACCAACAGTGTTCATCATCATGTCCATCATTCTTGTAGTGAGTGAATGAAGGTTTGCCTTTCTGTACAGTGTTTGTCATCCTCTCCTTCCATTTTTTCTTCTTCGTTTCCTTGTTCTTTCTTGCAATGGGTTTTGATGATCCCCCAATCTCTGAGTTCACATTCTTGCCTCTAGCCTCTAGATGTGTAGCCTGAACTAATACCTCATCTATGCTACTAGCGTTAATCATGAGAATGGTGTGCCTAAAATAGCTATGCAGACCACCTATAGACTTCAGCAAAGTTTCAGGTGAGTCTAGAGAAATGCCTAGAATTAAATCTCTTTTTCTAAATTCCTAGTTATAGATTTGTACACTTTGACCCTTTAATTGGTGAAGAGTTTGTCAACTCATCAATGCTTGTTGCATACAAGCTAGTGGATAGAATTGTTTTTTAATGGAAGAAACTAATTCACTCCAAGTAGAAATAATTTTACCATGCTTCTTCAAATCAGCTTGTGTCCTGCCTTCCCACCACAATAGGGCATTTCCTCCAAGGAAAAGGCTACCTAGCTGAATCTTTCTCCTTTCTGAATCAATTTTCTACACCCCACAATATACATATATCTATCTAATCTAGTTATCTAGCTTTTTAGCATTTAATTATCCACCATATATTGGCAAATATAATTTTACATCTAATTTAATGAAATATGTTTTCTTCTTTTTATTTTAAGGGCTAAAAGGAGGTGTTGAAGTACTTTCAGCTCAACCTTTCTTAAATTCTCAATACATCTCTTCTACCATGGCTCTCATGGTCAAGAAACTGTACATGAATGGAGAGTTTGATGCCAAGGGAATTTCTTCTGCCATTTTCCTCCTAGGATAGACTCTTCCAATTTTTGGGTTAGCCTCAACCAATTCTCCTTCTCCTAATTTGAACTTTGACCTAGTTAGCATTCAACAATCCAGCACATGCTTGTCTAACCTTAGCAAATGTAAAGCTTTGATACCACTTGATCTGATAACGAGATCTTAGACCATTATTGAGGTTTTACAGACTCATGTGCATGGATTTCCCTACGTTACTTTGTGCAATGGATCGATAAGATTGTGAAATACATAGATGATGAAGTAATTAAAGAACATAATAGACAAACACACATAAACACAATAGGTTTAATAAGGAGTTCACCCAACACTCTTGGGCTACGTCTCCTGGTCCAACCTTCAATGGTGACCTCTCTATTATATCTTCAGAATCAGAGTTTTTACAAAAGTGAGCTCAATTCAAGTCTCAGATGACAAATGCAAAAAAACAAGGCTTTACTTGGATCCCCCAAGTCTTTTTGAGTACACGGACTCTCCGCACTAACTCTCTATCTTTGTTTGCTCTCTGTCTCAACACTCCTTGTCTCGGTCTTCTATCTTCTATGGCTCTAAAGCCAATCGGCGCTAGCTGTTCGTTTTCCCTTCTCGGGCTCTCTGGCTTCGAGCCTCTATCCACTTGAATCCCCCCCTGAGCGTGAATAATCATTGCTAAATTCCTTCAAGGATGGTGGCCCCCTTTTCTGAAACAGAATGGACCATTGATGCCTTTGAAATCCCAAAAATGATCGTTCTCTATTTACACAGAGAAATACACGTAAAATTGTGAAAATACGCCAATCTGCCATTTATCGGGCTCGAAATACTATTAATTCTACCTTATAACTCCTAATGGGTCTACCTTTATATCACTTATTTCATCTCCATCATTGATCTAAGAGATCTAGATCCAACGGCTGAGGTACATTCACGGTGGCCCATGCATACAGGGGTTAACCACCCGAAAAGGGTGGTTTTCTCGTTTCGGTGCCTGGACATGTGGTAGCTAGTGTATGGGCTCAGGCGGAGCCCAACCAAAACCACTTACTGCCTATGGCCTGA
>APFE030907368.1:90475-100475 GCA_000404065.3 Pinus taeda | reverse complement strand
AAAGCTTCATACCAAAGGCCAACCCAGATCTGTCATTTTTTGGACCCCATTATTCCACAAATTTGGATCACCATACACTTATTCAGATTTTATGGACTCTTTTGTACATCCAGTCATGGCTATGCTTACAGGAAATCCTCCACCGAGGATAAGTCCAAAAGTAAGAAGGGTCCTCCAGCTATCCAACCAAACCAAGGTGGGAGATTGGTACATGTACCAAAACCACATAGACATAAGGATCTATGGGTGCCATCTTGCACCATATAAACTACCCAAATACCTCCACATGAGATTATTTACTTTGGAACATTATAGGCAGATAATGAACTCAGGTGAAGTAAATTTTGTTTCAACCAAGAAGAAAACACATTTCAAAGTCAAAGATCAATTGGGCCACTTCATCTGCAATTCTAGAGAGGTAGGAAAGGAAGTAGACCAGATTTTGTAGCAAATGAAATTCGAGCAGAGTTTCATCTGGAGATATGACCCTGAGGGATTCATGACTAGACCTAGGAAAACGGCCAAACTAGGGCCTTACATTCAACACCCCATAACTGAAATCTAAGTGGTTGGAGAACACTCTTATAGATAGAGATACTACACAGCTAGACGTTGAGAATACCTTGATTGATTTAGAGAGGCAAATTGATGAGAGCTCATTTCTATAGGTACCAGAATAGAAAGAAGCCACCATGAGTACCCCTCTTATCATGCAGAATCCAAATAATGAGGAGAAATATCCAAAAAGAAATAGAGAGGGAGCTTCCACTTCAGGAATGGACACCTCTAATATGCATCAAGAAATAAGTCACAGCAATAGGAAAAGGCTCAATGTTGCCTCTGGGCAGGAGAATACATAAGGGTCAACACAGTTAATGAACATAGAGGTAGGCAAAAGTAGGCCCACAGCTCCATATAGAGACATACAAGAGCCATCCACATCACAGACTCAGATGTTGGAAAGGGAGCTAAGTGTGGAAGTGTGCTCATTCAGTAGGCCTGCTGACAAGGACCAACACATAAAGGACAGGTATAAAGAAATCAAAATGAGGAATGAGAAACTCAAAAAACAGACTTATGTGCAATATCTGAAACTCTCTCCCATAAATAAAAGAAGACTGATGTCAACTTTTGACATGAAGGAGGAAAAAATTCAAATCTCCTTTATCAAACCTACAACACAGTAGTCGAAGACATCTTCAGATTTCAAAAGGGTTGGTTTTGAAGTATTGGCAAGTGATATTCATCCCATAGACAAGATAGAACTGCATAAACAGGCTAGAGAGTTGATATACTCCACCATAACAGGTAAAGCCATAACTGCCCATCAGCTGCAAAACTCATTGAACAACATCTTGGCACAATTTACGTTGGAGAAGGCTTCCTCACAAGCCAAGGGTATCAGGAGTAAGTCTTTGAAAGACTTTGCTATAGAGTTGGGACATGAAACCAAAGATATAAAGGCTACTGAGCAGCTCATAAAGAAGAAAAACGATGATATTGTTGCACTTAAGAAGAAATTAAAGATACCACAACTCCAACATCCTCAAACAATGGAAGTTTTGGAGAGCCGACAAAAGCATGAGGAGTTGGTGGACTTAGTCCTAAGACTCAATAATCAACTAAGAGAGATAGAGAAAGAATTGGATAGTCTGATCCAATTAAAACAAAATGACATTTCCACAACTTCTACAAATGTCATCCCTACATTATCTACTACAATCCCTTCCACACTGGCAGCTTCACTGGCACCTATGGCTCTACCTGTCACATCATTGGTAGTTACAGCAAAATCTACAACAACATGTGCATCAGGAGAAAAAGTAGCAGAGTTGGTCAAAGCCATGGAAGAAATGTCTATCCAAGATACAGAAATGAACAAACTAAAAGAAAAGGTGTCAAGTTTAGAAACTGACTACAAATTTTCCCAAATTATGTAGAAGGAAGAAGCACAAAAGCCCAATAGAATGAGTGAGAGAGTCAAAGCCATGGAGAAAGACCTAAAATTGGAGAAACCCCTTAGACAAGCCAAGGAACTGTTATGGGACAATATCATTGACTCTGCCAACGATATTTGGTCATCCATTCAAGTTATTTTTGAGTAGATGGAATTGCGAAAGATAGCTACAACAACTATTGAGAAGGTCAAGGAAGAATTGGGAGACATGCCCAAGGATACCAATAGACTCATCCACTTTCTCAATAGCGAAAATAGGAATGAACTTCATGAGCTGGATATAGAAGATAGAACTGAAACCATTTTGGAGATAAGGAAGGTGCTTTCCAAGAGGAACCTAATGGTAAACTTGGAGGAAAAGTGCCAAAACATGCAGATAGCCATTGATAGATTCATGGCTAAATTCCAAATTTTGGGGGAGAAAGGATTGCATAGCCCATTGGTCATTAATAACAAACTTATGAAACAGTAGGAGTGTGATAGAAGACTCAGGCAGTTGGCTAAAGAATAAGCTAGCACTTCAGGAATAAAAGCACATCCAAGAGCCAAAGTTTTTTAGAATACATTTGAGAACTTGTTTTTTCTCCAGGATGAGATAAAACACATATTCATATACTGAGGGCGATTGTTCGGTCCCTATAATACTAGTGATTACCCCATTACTATGGTAGTTGTACCCCTTATTTATATTGTTGTGCCCCTATTTCCCCCATATTATTATTACTGTGCCCCATAGAATCCCTCTATTGTTATTTTTGTGGCTTTATATTATTATTGTTAGGTCGGATGGGTTATATGGTGACTCCTTAGACTCCTATATATAGAAAGGAGGTTTTGTCATTTGTATCATCCAAGAATTGTTCATTTATGTAATGTAAGGGAGGTTGCCCCCTCGAAGAGGCTAAATTCTAAGGCGTTGATCTATATTTTCTATCTTTTCTTGAGCTGGTTCATAACAGAATCCCATCCATCTGAAGTGAAGGGCTTGATGAAGCTTGATCTGTGACTAAAGATACTACAAGGGCTAATGATCCGCATGGATGATGGTCTCATTTTCGATCGTGTTTCCATTTCTTTACACTCTGGACCAAGACGTACAACTCCCTATAATACATGGGACAATTCGCAATAGCCTGGGAGAAAGTCTCTGATTGGTAACATATAGGCTTTGTTTGTTGCATCAATACAGTTCCCATGGCATATCCGCTAGCATATATCTCAATTTCAAAAGGTTGTTGAAGGTTTGGTAAGGATAGCACTGGTTCTTTGCTGATCTTCTTTTCGGTGTGTCGAAGGATTTCTATTGTTTTCCTCCCAACTGAAAGGCCTGATTCACACTAGTCAAGACGTGCAAGGGGGATATGATAATGGATAATTTCGTAATGAAAATTCTCCAATACTATACCACACCCAGAAAACTTCGAACCTCTGTAACATTTTTGGGCCCAAGCCAATTCATAATCGCCTTCACTTTAGAGGGATTTATCTTCAATTGTCGATGTCTAACAATGTGACATAAATAAATTAGATAAGTCTTCCCAAACTCACACTTTGATAGTTTTAAATACAACTTTTCATTTTTCAGAACATCAAGTACATTCTTTAGATGACACACATGTTCATCCCATGTCCTACTGTACACAAGAATATCATCTAGATATACAAGAACAAAATAATGAATAAAAGGCCTAAATAAATCATTCATTACCATCATAAATGTGGTTGGAGCATTTCATAGTCTGAATGTCATCACCATCCATTCAAAAAAACCCTGTTTGGTTTTGAACCAAAACTTGCAAAACATCCTGCTCTGCAATTCTAACTTGGTCATAACCACTACGAAAATCTAGCTTTGTAAATTAAGAAACATTTTTCAACTGATCTAACAATTCATCAATGCAACAGAGAGGGTATCGATTCTTCACCCTGATCTTGTTCAACACCCTATAATGTATGCACATTCTCCATGTGTCATCTTTCTTGGGCACCAACATGATCAGTGAGCCACAACGAGAAGAACTCGGTCTGATGACTCCCTGATTTAACAGTCCCTGCACCTGTTTCTTGATCTCCTCCATCTCGATAGAAGCCATCCTTTACATGCCAACATTCAGTAAAGGAGAACCTATTGTAAATGGATCTTTGTTGGAAAATAATACTGAGGGGGGGGGGGGGGGGGTGAATCAGCATTATCAAGTCAAATATTCCTTTTCCAAAACAAATGATATACGCGACTTCAGTTAGTTAAACACGCGTATATACTTATCTATGCAGAAGGAAAACCGCGTATACAAGGAAAGATTTTAATTTACTTTATCTTTCTGATGATGATAGTTAATATGTGTTGCAGAAACAAATAACCAGTAACCAGAGATAGTAAAACAGAACAGAAGGACAATCACGCACAAGAACACAAGATATAAGGTGGAAACCCAATGTGGGTGAAAACCACTTGCTGCAATTCGTCTCTATCTTCTTTTAAATTAGAAAGTTTTTTTACAATGTACTGGTGTAGTCCTTTACTAGTACGCAGGCTGCAACCTGCAGAGAACTACAACCCTCTCTCGTTCTCCAACTTCTCCTGGAAGGGAGCTACAACCCCCTTTAGCTCTTGCACTAGCCAAGATACTAGTACGTAGGTTCTGGCTTACAGAAGACTACAACCTTCTCTTTCTTCCAGAGACCACGTTTCATAAATTTTCAGACTGGATCCATAAACATCAATCAATCATCAAGAATCAACCAATCTACTTTCCACCAATTAGCTCTGAATCAAGTAGATACTTCTTTGACAGCTGTACCCAAAACATAGTACCAAAAACCACACACCAAACACTGAACCCAGAACACAACAACAATAAACAGAAGCAGCTAGATCACAACTTAAAGCATATACGCTATTTCAATAACCTACAACATGCGTGTGTTCGCTTCTGTGTTTGGAACAACCTGCGTATATGCTGTTTTAATTCACTGAACTAGCGTGTATACGCGCCTTCGCTTCACTAAACCTGCGTACGGATCTATAAAGGATAATTCACTCTTCTAGATATTAAAAAACACTAATTAACGTAGATTATCAGTGTTATAGATCAAGCAAGCGCCACATAAAACAGACCAAAATCATATAAAGATACTACTATTCAAGCTTAAATATTATGACCCATCAATAGAATTTATCCTTCTTCTTTTCGCTAAGGTTCCTCCTTTATTCAGATCAAGATCTGCACCATAACCCAATTACCAACATTCAGATCTACCACTTTTCAGATATTCAATAATAATTCATATGATCCTTTGCCACATGATCTCCTTCCTCTTTTATAGTCTTAGGCCTTCCATAATACCATGGTCCAAAACCATAACATTTCAATACCATGAACCCAAAACTAGGGATCAGCACATCTGACGAGACCCCATGGTCCAAAACCATAGGTTCAAATCCCAAGGAATAATTACCATGGACCAAGAGTAAGTTCCCCAACATATACACGCTTTTGTAACGTATAACACGCGTGTATACGCGTCTTCATCTAGATGAACTTGTGTATATGCCTTTTTCTTCTTTTTGAGTGCCTAAACTGAGATTTGTCACCAAGATGAGTTGCCATCAAGGACAACACCAGAGCCATAGCATCAAACCTATGCCATAATGCCAACAATCTCCCCCCTTGGACTTGATGGCAACACCAAGATCCTCTTTCATTCTCCCCCTTTGTCATCAAGGGCAAAGGGTTGTGCTCCCCCTCAGTACGTGTTGAAATCTCTGCACTGCTGTGCTGACCATGCTCCCCTTGACTGTAGGCAAGATCTGCAAAAGATTTTCTTCAAGATGAACCATGACATATACATTATGAAATACCTTCCTATCACCACAAGACTCAATACATACATCCTTCACCCAACCATGTGGGGATCATCCAACCAACCAAGTGGGAAACATTAGAAAATTACATATAACAACCAAGTACATTACATCTTCATCCCAGGCATAGTGGGGAAACCAAAATAGGCCGTTACATGACCTTGACACCATAAAAAAAGATACATGACATAGAGACGAAATATGTAGAGCAAGACTTATGAAAGTCACCAAGCAGAAGCATCTGTCAATCATCATTCAGATCAACAACCATGATTTCCTTTTGTTCTCCCTCTGCACTTGTTCCACCAATAACAGCTGTGAACAAGAACCACAAGCTTCTAAGACAATGCCAACAATGCATCATTAGAAGTTTATCTGCTCCCCCTGAACCAGTACTTGATGGTCTCTTTCAGACCCATATCAAACAACTTCCAACCAGAGTCTGTCCCTTCTGATATCCATCAAACCACATATACGTGACTTCCTCTGCACCAGTCGGTGTATGTACGCAGATCCTCCTCATGAAACACACATACGCTCCTTTTTCTCTAAAACATACAAGTTTAAAAGCAAGCTAATGCATCAACTACTCCCAACTTCTATCTGAGATATTCAAAAGTTTCCCTGGGCACTGGTTTGGTGAGAATATCAGCAACTTGTTCCTTAGAAGGAACATACTCCAATTTGACCTTTTGTTCCAACACTTGTTCCCGGAGAAAGTGATACTTGATCGATATGTGCTTGGTCTTTGAATGCATGGACTGGGGTTCTTTGAAATGCTGATTGCACTTGTATTATCACATAGATGGAGATAGGTGGTGTACAAGTGATCTGAAAATCCTGCAAGGTTTGCATCATCCAAAGGAGTTGAGTGCAGCAAGATGCAGCTGCCACATATTCCGCTTCAGCTGTAGATAAAGCAATCGAACTCTGTTTCTTGCTGAACCAAGATAATAATCTGGAACCCATGAAGAATGCACCACCAGTTGTGCTTTTTCTGTCATCCACACTTCCAGCCCAATCTACATCTGTATAAGCATGAAGAGTGAGATATGTATCTCTAGGATACCATAAGCCATAGTTTTGAGTTCCTTGAAGATACTTTAAAATTCTTTTTACTGCCTGAACATGAGTTTCCTTAGGATTTGCCTAAAATCTTCCAACTATTCCCACTGCATGCATGATGTCTAGTCGGGTACCTGTCAAATAAAGTAAACTTCCAATCATGGATCTATAGGTTGGTTGATGCACTACTACTGATTCATCATTTTCACTGAGACTGCATCCTGTAACCATAGGGGTACATAATGGTTTTGAATCTTCCATGCCATACTTCTTTAGAATCTGCTTGAGGTACTTGGTTTGAGACAAGAAGATATTGTCTTCATTTTGTTGGATTTGCAATCCAAGAAAGTGTGTAGTTCTCCAAGCAAAGAGATTTCGAATTCTTTCTGCATCACAAAGGCAAAGCTTTGACTCATAGCTTCTTCATTGCTGCCAAAGATAATGTCATCTACATATACAACAAGTATTAGTAATTTGTCATTTTCAATTTTTACATAAAGATTGCTATATGCTAATCCTTTTGAAAAGCCTTGTTGATGAAGATATTTGTCCAAATGATAGTACCAAGCCCTTGGAGCTTGTTTAAGACCATAGAGAGCCTTTTTTAGTTTGCATACAAGATTTGGATCATTCCCAAGAATGAAACCATCCGGTTGCTCAATGTACACTCCTTGTTCTAAGTCCCCATTCAGAAAGGCAGATTTCACGTCCATTTGAAATACTTTGGACTTCTGAAAACTTGAGAGAGCAAGAAACATTCGGATGGCTTCAAGTATAGCAACAAGAGCAAAAGTTTCTTCAAAATCTATTCCTTCTTATTGTGCATACCCTTTGCAAACAATTCTGGCCTTGTTTCTAATAAATTCCCCATTTTCATTCAATTTTTTCTTAAATATCCATTTTGTTCCTATGACATTCTTATCTTTTAGTCTAGGAACCAACTCCCAAGTGTTGTTCTTTTCGATTTGTTCAAGTTCTTCATCCATTGCCTTGACCCAACATTCATCTTTGCAAGCTTCTCTTACATTTTGTGGTTCAGTGGAGGAGAGTAATGCCAAATAGCTTGAAGCTTCTGCAATTGTTCTTCTTGTTTGTATGCCAGCCTCCTTTTGCCCCAAAATTTGTGATTCTGGATGATTCTTTTGAACATACCTAGAAGGATTCTTTTCTTCTATCCTTATCTATTCTTCTGGCTCCTCATGAGCTTCTTCTTCATGGGTCTCTTCTTCATCATCAGTCTGATTTGGAGAGTAGTCTTCATCCTCTTCGATATCCTCATGATTTACTTGCCTAGGGATGTATCCTTTTTCATCAACCACTACATCAATGTTGTCAACAATTCTTCCAAGTCTTTTATTATAACACTTATATGCTTTGCTATAGGGAGAATAACCAAGGAGAATTCCGTCATCTGCTCTAGGTTCAAGTTTGCCAAGCTGTTCATCAGTATTCTTAATATAGCATTTGCTCCCAAAAATTTTGAAATGCTTTACCGAGGGAGTCTCACCATACCAGAGCTCATGCGGAGTTTGAGTGTTGTTCACTCGAACATTTGTTTTGTTGAGAATAACAACCACAACATATGCAGCTTCACCCCAGAAGGTTGCGAGAGTTCTAGACTCATCAAGTATAGCACGAGGCATTTGTTGGACTATTCCGTTCATCCTTTCCACCACTCCATTTTGCTGAGGAGTCCTAGCTGTAGAGAATTCCCTTCTTATTCCATGTTCTTCACAGAAATCGAAAACTTCATTTGAGGTAAACTCCCCACCTCTGTTGGACCTGAGGCACTTAATTTTGTAATCTGATTCATTTTCAACCAAGGCTTTGAAGGATTGGAATTTTTCGAACACTTCGTCCTTGTGCTTCGTAAGTCCTAACCAAACCATCCTGGAGAAATCGTCAATGATTAATATAAAGTATTCTTCTCCTCGAGGTGACCTTGTCCTAAATGGACCACATACATCTGTATGGACTAGCTCAAGAGGCCTGCTTGCTGATCCTTCCTTCTCAGGGAAGTTAGTTCTAGTTTTCTTCCCAAACTAACATGATTTGCATATGGTGTTGTCTGGAATTTTGATGTCTGGAAGACCACGGACTGCCTGGTATTTGCATGCTTTCTTTATTTGTGAAAAGCTTAGATGCCCCAACCTCCGGTGCCATAACCAGTGTTCATCATTCTTTCTCAAATAACATTGTTTTTCTCCTTCTTCAAATATGTATAGATTATTTGGAGTTATTTTGCCTTTGATAATTGCTTCTCCTGTATCAAGATCACGAACACTACACCCATCTGATCGAAATATCACCTCGGTTCCATTATCGCACATCTGACTGACACTTAATAGATTATGCTTCAAGCCATCAACATATAAAACATTTCCATCTTTGACATCCTCTTTCAACTGAGCAATGCCTTTTCCTTTTATGGCTGCCGGAGTGTCATTTCCAAAAGAAAATTTCTTTCCCTTTTCTAAAGCAGTATATGATTCAAGTTTTTCTTTATCACCTGTCATATGCTTCAAACATCCATTGTCGATGTACCATTTATTTTCTTGTCCTTCCGCATATAAAGCTATCCCACATCTTTCTGGTTGCGGTTCCTTCATTCTCCATGTTTTGGCACTTGAGGTTTGTTCCTTCTGAGTTGTCTTCCAAAACCTGCTCATGCATTCAAAATCTTCATGACCAAAATTATTACAAACAGAACATTCAATTTCACTTTCAAGGGTGGAGAAGTTGTTATATGTCCTCTTCGTGATTGTAGACATACTTCTTTGTTTTTGAGCTTCTCTAGTCATGATTGTCTTATAGGCAACACATTGAGCTGCTTTGTGACCAAAGTTATGGCAAGAGAAACATTGGCCATTGAAGAAATTTCTGCGACTATCATCCAACCGATTGTAGTTTCTACTGCCATCTATTCTTGAAGAAAATTGGGAAGATTTTACCTGTGGCTGGTTGTAGCTTCTGTTTGTCCTTAAGGTAGCATGCCCCGATTTTCTTGACGGTCTTTGTTCGTCCTTGAGGAAGACTGTCCCTGATTTACCTGATGATTTCTATTAGGCCTTTGCTCACTCCTTCTTGCTACATCAAGATAACTTTTAGAGGTG